>PVJL010005475.1:69791-108221 GCA_004026885.1 Lyroderma lyra
TCAGAATCTAATGGATGAGCAGGTAAATAAAAGCACCGGGAGCTTTGTGGAATACCAATGGGAAGAAAAACTAGAGGAGAATTTCTATGTTCAGTAACTTTATTAAATTCTACTTTAAAAATTAGATCTTTATCCTAAGATATCATTTTGCTTCCTGTTACATATAGGAGCTGGAGGCAAGATTCTATCATCAGCACCTTTAAAATTAAGGTGTATCCATGCTACAAAACCATTTTTAAGGAAGTTATGGTAGCCATTTGTTATTGATTAGCAAACTATGTATGAGTTTCATCTTAGCAGTCCTACTTTTTGTGCCAATAGGATAACTTCAATCTTCATTCTCCCAAGCTTCTATTTTCCTCCTGAACTTCTTATTGTCACTCAGGCAGCCAGCCACCAGCACTTTTCTCTAAGCCCTGCCCTCAGTGTATAGATGATGTTACACAACTGCTGAGTAATAGCTTACCGTAAGTCTCAAAATAAACTTGTGATAAATACAACAGCACCTCTGGCTTTAAAATAAATGAATCTGGATATTTTGAATACCAAAAGTCTGAAATTTATATCACAGAGGAAGAAACAGATGCAGAGACCTAATGATCCCTGGTAAGCTCTGGGAAGCTGCACAGCAAGCACCATTCTTTTGTTGTTAAATTAATAGGGGTGACATTGGTTAGAAAAAAAACACATAGATTCCAAGTGTACAATTCTACAGTGCATCGTCTATGTGTTGCATTGTAAAGGACCATAATTGCCAATACCAGGAAGCCCAGTGGGAGTCAAATCAGTTTCTAGGTCATTCAGTGACCATCCAAGATTGCTCTGTACACTGTGCAAGGAAAACCTTCTCATGGCTACCCTGAAAAGTCATCTTATCCTCAGCATCCAGCAATGTACACAACACAATGATTTTAAATATATTTGTAGAATTGTGCAGCCATCACCATAATATAATTTTAGAACATTTTCATCAGTCCAAAAAGAAACCTTTTACTTATTAGCATTCACTCCCAGCCCTAGGCAACTACTAATCTACTTTCTGTCTTTATAGGATTGTCTATTCTGGACAATTCATAGAAATCATTTCACATATAGTATGTGAAAGCCAGTACTTAAACATGTATCAGTACTCTATTTCCTTTATGGCCAAATGATATTCTATTGTATAGATAACCACTCTATTCCTCAGTTGATGGAGACTACTTGTCCCCACTTTTTGGCTATTATGAATATTGCTACTATGAATGTTTTTGTACATGTATTTGTGTGGATATATATTTTCATTTCTTTGGGGTAGATACCTATATAACACATGACAGATTTTAGCAGCTACCATTGAGAACTTTAGAATTCTATAGACATGGTGGTTTGGAAAGTCTCTTTCTCCTGTGTATAATCCGTATTTGGTTAGGACTAATCAGAACTAGGATGAGAACTATGCAAGTACACAGTGTGGTGAAACCTTTTCTGTCTTCATATATTTATCATACATTCTTGAAAAAGTTTTACCTGTTTCTACATTGGTCTATGTGGTCAGGAAACTGGAAGCAGCAACAAACAAAAATTATTTTAATTAGAATTAACATAATTCTTAGATGGTATTTAGGAAACTTTGTATTAATGAACAGTTTTATTCAAAATAAGTGTCATCTAAAATAATTTCAAAAATAATTTAAGCAAAAGAAATGTCCACAAATGGGTAGTTGAGAAGATTTGGGAGCAGAATATTATAGTTAAGTATTCCAAAAATACCCTACTAAAAGAATGGACTTCAGACATAGAAAATCCTGGTTTTGAGTCTCAGCTTTTCCACTTATTGCTGTTTTGCTTTCATCAAGTTACTCAACTGTTGGAAGCCACAGTTTCATTATTTCTAAAGCACAATTAATAACAATATTTATCTTTTAGTACTGTTGTTAAAATTACGTGGGAGAACCTGTTCGTAGTAAAAGCTTAAGAAATAGAAGTTATACTTATGTTAGAATATCAAACTCCATTCAAGGTGACCAGGGTGTTTGTCCAAGGAAAGTAGGATTTATTTGCATACAGTCTCTGATATTAGAACATAACTAGTAGGAAGGGGTTCTACATGTAAATTTGAAATGGGAATTTCACACTCCTACCAATGCACCACTCTTTTTTAATTAAAAGAGAATGTGGTACATGCGACAGATATATACGTTTATAGGGCTGTCATTGTTGAATAAAATTAACAATTGGGGATGATCACCTGTATCCTTTTGTTTATTAAGTCAAATTAGCAATCTGTAAAGCCAATTCGGTTTAGAGAGTCAGTACCAATTTCCTTAAAATGCCTTCTGTTTATTTCATTATATCAGTGTTTACTAACGTGTTCTACCCGACAAGTGACAAATGTATGCCTGCCTTTTTTCATTCATCGTGTCTCCAAACTTTCAGGGGAATGGGAGTTCCTGCTGTGTTCTACAGGGGCTTTGCTAAGCCACGCCCTCTGTTGTTGGAGAAATGAGTACTTAGAATGGGTTCTTATGGCATTCACTCACTCAATGCAAGCCTTCAGCATTAAGATTTTGATGAATTTTGTTTATGTAGAAAAAAATTAATGTTCTTTTTTACAATTTAATGCTGTCAGGTACCATTGCTCATATTTTATCTCTGCCTTCTTTTGAAAATGATGGATATAATATGCAAGTTGCATAATTATTTGGCTGACTTAGATTCTGAAGTCTGCCAAAGCATTTTTGTTTTTTGTTTAAGAATTGTTTGGGAATAGCTTTCATGTAAAATAGTGTCAAATCTTCTGTGAGAAATATATAAAAGATATCAATAGAAAAAATTCTAGAAGGATACAGATGAACTGTATATAATAGCTAGATCTGGAGAAAGAAGGTGAATGGAAGAGATGGGGATGGCTGCAGGAGTTGAGAAGGAGAATTTTCATTTTTGGTTTTTCTCTGCATATTATTTTATATTGTTCTTTTCTGTTTTTGGACAAGGACCTGGTATTAACTTCGTAGATGAAAAAAGTCTGTGCCTCGAGAAACATGTCTGGCTCCTCATACACATTCTTCGCTCTGCATTTCAGAAAGCAACCTTCCTTTTTCTAGGTCACCATTGTTCCCAGCGCTGCATATAAAACACACCAAAAGAGATACCTCTCTGACTGGACTATAAAATGCCTTTGTCTCTTTCTTCCTTTTTCTACGGCAAAGGTTTGTAAAGTGAGACCAGTAGAGCACTGGGATTAAATGAAAATCAGTAATGGCACTGTACTCTCAAAATAGATATTCATTCACTAGCATCTATTAATCATAGATTATGTATATCTTGTCTATATATCATCTCCAAATAAACTTATTTTTGCAGAGTGAGTGGATTTGGTTTGGTAAATGCTTACAGCAATATGTTTACAAAATAAGCATTTTAGCAATGGGGTCAATTGTGCATTCTTGTTTTGTATGGGGAATGACAAATCCAGTCAATGCTTATTTCACTTTTTAGGATTCCTATAATAAGAAATACAATACAACAGAATATGAATGTCCTGAAGTACCCACTATTCTGTATAAATAGGGTTTTTAATTAAGCCAGAAAATACATAATTATTTTATTAATTTAATCTCAGTTTTTGTTACTGCATGTTTTTAAATCAGCTGCTATAAATTCATGTCTGAAATACCATCATAGTGAATAAAAATCTAGAAATGGTAAAGTGAGTGTTGCTGAGTAAACTGAGATGTTATTTCAGGGACATTCTTTAAGTAGAAACCTCATTTATCTTGTTTAAGTGGTAGCCCTAGAACATATGACTTTTTTCAGCTAACGTAGCTTTTTTTTTTTAATACCACATAATATCATTGCTATCTCCAAGTGATTTATATTTTTAGCTATAGTTTTATACTTTTCTTAATAAATTCTATATGTCAATTAATTAAAAAAGGAAACATTATCATTCTAATTTTGGAAACAAATAAAAATAATAGAAAGGTAACCACTTAGAATGATTAAAAAATATGCAGACTTCATTTTTAAGTAGCTTTTTAATTTAATGTTTAAACACTTGATCATCACTATCAATATTTAACCATGTTATGAATATTATAAAATTAAATCTTTGGTTTGTACTTTTAGTGTAATAATTTTTTTTCCTAACTTATTATCTCATTTCCACTATTTCACATTAAGATAGGCACTGAACCAAAGTGTCAGTATTGAAAACCAGCTGTTTTAAAAACAAGGGGTACAATTTATAAAAATAGGTTTAATAGGGATACATAAGTGGAAAAAAGGTTGGGAACCACTTCTCACAATAAGACTTTGTCATTAAACTATGACAAAATTACATAAGGGAGAGGTGCTCTCTTCTCCCCAGTCCCATCTCTAGGAGCTATGGTAAGTTTAGTAATTCAGTTTTGCATGTGTTAAATTTGAGATGCCTTCGGACATTCAAGTGAAGAAAGATGTCAGAATATATGGTGAGAGATTCAAGCCTGTGAAATGGTTGAGTATCCTTAGCATATAGGTGATATTCAATGCCATGAGATGGGATGAGGTCATATGATGGGGATAAAATTTAGAGTGGGTTCAAAAGGGTGGAGGGAGAGAGAAATCGCGAACATGGAGTGTAGACAACTCTCCAAGGAGTTTTGTCCTAAAGTGAAGGAGAGGAGGAATAGTAACTGGAGATGTAAATGAAGTAAAGATGTAAAGTATAACTATACAAATGGCTATAAATAATATTTGAGAAGTATGTTTTTTAACCTCTCATTACACCATTTTGATTATAGCATCTCATGCAAGTCAAATTATAACTGTTAAATTCAGGGAGGTCACTGCTTGATTGGAATATAGAAAATTGGAGACAATCACTGAAGAGACTCTGTATCTACAGGGCACACCTGAGCAGAGAGCATGTTTATTTTATTTTATTTTTTATTATGAACTTGAAGACATAGCACTGATTGTGATGAATTCATAGTGCTCAGAAAGAGCCAAGTGATTTGCTACACTCTTTATAAGAAAATCAACTAGAAAGAGGCCATTGTATTAGAAGGGAAGTGGCAACAGAGAGCAAAGTCATAGTGTAACTTGGAATTAGGCAGTTAGGGGGAAAATGCCCCTTAGCGAGTAAAACTTTTCAGTAGGAATTTGACAAAGGAATATGCACATTATGAATCCTTACTTTTGATGAAGAAGCATTCTTGAAGTAAGAGATAGGTATCATAAAACTTAAATTTTATATGATGGGCTTATTGCTCTCTATTATGGGTTGGATTACATATCCCAAAAAGATATGTTGAAGTCCTAAACCCTATACCTCAGAATGTGACGTTATTTGGAAATAAGGTTGTTGCAAATGTAATGAATTAGGACGAGATGCCATTGGAGTAGAGTGGACACTAAACGCAATATAACTGTAGTGCATATTAAGAGGATGAAAGACACAGACACACATGGGAGAACGTCCTGTGACAATGGAAGCAGAGACTGAGGTATTGTAGCTGACAGCCAAGGAACACCAAGGACAAGCAACACTCTCTAGAAACTGGTGGAGGCAAAGAAGGGGTCTTCCTGATAGGTTTCAGATGGAGCATGGCTTTGCGGACGCTTCAATTTTGTCCTTCTGACCTCTAGAACTTTGAGACAATCAATTTCTGTTGATGGTGCTTCGGTACAGTAGTCTTAGGAAATGAACACACTGTCTATCCCCAAATATAGAGAAACATAACTTTAAAAATATGGCTTACCTTTGGCTTCAATTCTGAAAAAAATATTAAAAGAAAAACAAAACAGAAAACAGAACTGTAACAATGGGGCAGCCATGGATGAGTCCTACGTAAAATGAAGAACCCTATAGTATTATTACTTTGTTAAATATAGTTATTAAGGGTCAATTATGTGATGCTTTACCTACATTATCCCAAATATGCAAAGCAGCCTGTCTGCAATGTAGGTATTACAGCCCTCTTTTTACAGATGAGGACTGAGAAGCTCAAAGGAGTTAGAATAGTGAGTGAGACAGAATTCTGTCAAGTCGGAGCCCTTCTGACCATTATATGCCTCTCTTCCACTCAACTACAGAAGAAAACATGTAGGAAAGTTACCAAGACAAAAAAAATATGTGTAGTCTTCTGTGTGTTCGTGGTTTCCTACTATTGTTTAACACACAAGAACTTTTGCTTCATGTTCTATGTATTTCAAAATAAAGAGATTCAACCAATAGAACCGTCATGCAAGTAGCCCATTGCGCATTGCTTGCATGAGCAGATACCAACATGAAAAGAAATCACTATCTGACTCTAAAAATCAAAGTTAAGAAAGCAGATACCATAATTCCCAGAAAAGTTGTTCAAATGAATGGAAATAATTTGTCTCCACCTCAAAAAAGCAAAGAAGGAAAACAGAAACCTGAGTCTTTTACTACTATAAAGTATCATCTCTGGCAAGAAAACATAAAATGTGTCAAAATCAAAATTAATGAACATAAAGAATGAAAACTGAGCAAGCTAAACAGGCTTATTAAGTAGAAGATCTAGAAATAATCATGGCCTAAAACACAAAGGAAGAATAATATGCATTACATTTTTTTGTTACTAAGTCAGATACTTAGGTTTTGAAGAAAACGAAAAAAAAATAATAAATGGAAATAATTATAAGACAAAAATGTTCTGTTAAATGGTGAGTGGAAAAATCAGAAAAAGCATTTTTGGTTATATACCAGTTTCCTATATGTGTATACATGTTTTAATGTCTAATTCATTGACATTTGGCATTATCTTATGTATCTTCCATATGTATTAATGCTTAGTGAAGGAAAACATTTTTTGAAAAATAATAATCAGAGAACAGACTCAAGCTTTAATGGATAAATTTCCCGCCGTTTAATTCTTTAAGGTGGCCTGTTCGTACTGGCCTCACATGGCTAATTTCTAGACCATAAATAACCCTAGCTGAATTTCATTCTGTCTTGATGAGCGAGGGCATCTTTATCTTTTGTTAGGCTGGGGAAAGGTCAAAGGTCAGGCAGCTGTAGGAAAGGTGGTTAATTTTCCTTGACTTCAGTTGTCTTTGTCTGTTGACATTTCCTTCCTTGCCCCAGTGACTAAAAGCTCACCAAGAGACCCAGAGTTTAGATGTCTCCTCTCCAATGGATCCCCCTTAAAATGGGAAAGAGTTTAAAATATGTACATATCTTTATTGGAGGAGTAATGATACTCAAAGTAAATTATAACATAGGTAAATTTACCAGGTCGTTGTCTTCCGTGGTAGCAAGAGCATGGTACAATTCAAGAGCAGTAGGGTGATAGGGCAGGATCTGTAATGAGATCAGAAGAGGAGGCAAAGGAAGAACATGTGGGAATCCGGGAATCGCCCAAGAGGAGGCTGCTGCTCTATAAAGCTAGGTTTTATTCAAATACTGAGA
Organism: Lyroderma lyra; assembly: GCA_004026885.1. Classification (NCBI taxonomy): domain Eukaryota; kingdom Metazoa; phylum Chordata; class Mammalia; order Chiroptera; family Megadermatidae; genus Lyroderma; species Lyroderma lyra. The sequence continues at coordinate 77,194 of PVJL010005475.1, forward strand.
GTAGGGAAGCTTTTCCATTATTCTCATTCCTGTTCTCCTCTTGATGCAAACAAAGCTTTGGGGAGGTTTGGGCAAGGGATCAATGGCAGAATTTGATTTATGAGAAATTTTCTCCAGCGCTGCTGGAGGCAATGGCTGAGGTAGAGTGTCACAAGCAAAAAGAGTGAAGCCAATGTATGCATTCATTTTAATCTTCCATAATGGGATAAGAAATGGCTGCATGATTACTCCCTGGAGCAATAAAAATGCGATAGACAATGTGCACGAAAAAAAAAGAATTTGAAAATCTTAGGCTCATAAAGAAAATGTTGTCAGCAAAGTCACTAAATTAAAAAAGCATTTGCAAACTAAAATACAAGATGAAATTGGAAATTTATCAAGGAGTATATTAAACACTGAACTATTAAATTTGCATTGAATTGTTGATTTTAATGACTTTTACCAGTACCAAATTCATGTAAAGTCATGAGCAAGGTGGTGACTCAAGATTCTATGACAATAAATGTGAACATTTTTTACAAAGTACTCCCATCACACAGATTGTTTTTAAAATTGATGAACCTTGGAAATTCCTTTTTTTGGCACAGACACAGAATTATCCAGATTGATTTTCTGTGTATTCACATTCACCACATAATAAGCAATCAGGAGATAATTAACAGTTCTTGAATTCATTTTAAACTTTATAGGTTCAGTCACTTTTGTAAGGGCCACAGCCTGCCAAAATGTAATATGCCTTCCTGTGCTAATATGTAGTATCAGAGAGCAAAAAGTGAGATCCAAGTTTGTAAACCCAGAATTAAGTCCTTATCAGTCCTTATTTGTGTGGAAAAAGTACAACTCGATCACTATCTCACTCCATAGCCAAAAATTAATTCAAGATGCAGCACCGACCTAAATGTAACACCCAACACCATAATGTATTTTGAATAAAACTTTGTGTAGACAGCCATTCCTTGGACAGAACACTAAAAGTAAGAACTATAAAAAAAGGTAATTAGAATTTCAATGGAACTAAAGGTACTCATCAAAAGTCACTATGAAAACAATAGACAAGCCACAGATTGGGAAAAATATTTATAGTATATACCTGACAAAGGACTTGAATCCAGAATATATGAAGTCAGCACCGAAAGTATCGACGTCTAATAAAACAATAGCAATATAGTTGCTTCACAAAGTGAAATATACAAAAAGCCAACAAGCACATGACAAGGTGCTTAACATTATTTATCAAGAAAATACAAAAACATAGTAAGATCCCATTTCATACCCATTAGAATGGCTACAATGAAAAAGATTCATAACACTAAATATTGGTAAGAATATAGGGCAGTTGAAGCTCTCATACATTGCTGGTAGTAATATAAAATGGTCCAAACTTTTAGAGAACTGTTGGATATTTTACTATAAAGTTAAATATACATTACCTTATGAACCAGCAGTTTTACTTCGAGGTATTCAATAAAGAGAAATGAAAACGTAAGTCCACAAAAAATACTTGCACAAGAATATTCATAGCAACTTTATTCATAACAAGCAAAAACTGACAACACTTCAAATGTCCATTAACATGTGAAAAGATAAAAAATTGTGGCACAATGATGTAACGGAATATTATACAACAACGAAACAGCACTAACTACTTCATATAGCAACATAAATAAATCTCAGAAAACATTAGACAAAGCCTGCCAGGCATAGAAGAGCTGTTCAACTTATGAGTATATGAACTCCAAAATCAGGCAAGTGTGTGATAACAAATCAGAAAGTGGTTGCCTCAGTGTGGGGGAGGGAGACAGAAAAGGGAGATTGACTGGAAAGGGACTTGAAGGGACTTCCTGGGGTGATAGAAATGCTTTCCATCTTGTTTTGGGTGGTGGTTTCATGGATGTTGAGAATTACTAAAATCTGAAAGTCTGCACCTTTTTACATGTTAATTATATTTTAATAAAAGATAATTCCCAAATGGATTCTTGTATGTTGAATTCCTATTATTTAGCAGGCACTGTGTTAGTGACTTCATGAGTAGTTTCTATAAACAAATCTATTAATCCTTATGGGATAGACTTTTTTTCCCTTTCTTTTTTAACATATGAGAAAAACAAAACTTCAGATGTACTCCATGAAACTTATATGGCTAATAAGTGACAGAAATCTGATGCCAAAACACAAGCTCTTTCCAAACAGCCACGTTTTCATAATCAAAGCTTCTTCCAGTCCCTAATGACAAAATAAGGAGGCTGGGGAATTTGTGGATACAGTTGAAACAGATGAAGCTTTGGAAAAAACAACTCAAAAACTGTGGCCTGATGTCTAAATTTTTTTGGTAAGAACTTATATGTTATAGAGAGAAGCACAATAAGATTCTGAGCATAATACTGAACTCACACAATGCCTATTATCTAAGTGATTTCAAGTGAACTATTTTAAGAAGCTAAGTTATTCGGTGCATGCACCTGTTAGAATAAATCATTTTATAATCCTTTCTTTTGATAGAATTACAGCTGTCAAAAATGTTTAGAAAAAAATGGTTTTCTTTCTTATTCTATTGTTCCCTGCTAAAATAGCACTGTGCTGACTAGGAGAAAGCAACTATAGAAACAAGGAGAACAAATATATCTTTTAAAAGGACAGCCTAAATAATACTGGAGTAAATGATATTGCTAAAGAAGCTCTCACAAGTTATCTTTCTATAAATGAGTTTGTCTTGCTCTTTGTTATAGTACTTAACTTTTTTCTATTAAAGATTAATTTCTTTTAGGCCTTGATGGGCTTTTGCTTCTTACAAATACCTTACCGAAGTACAAACACCTCTTGGGAGAGGTGAATCCGTAAACGTATCAAAAGAAACAAGTTCATGGATAAGGAAGTTAAAAATAGAAGACAATCATTTTACAATACATAAATGTATGAAAGTAGCATGCTGTGCACCTTAAATTTACACAATGTTACATATCAAATTTATCCAATAGTAATAATAAAAGAACAAGGCAAGGAGAGAATAATCAGGATAGAATAACTATGTTGTGGTAACCTATAAATCCTGAAAACTCAATGGTTTTACACACCCAGGTTTATTTCTCACTCACAAGATTTCCAATGTAGGTCGAGTGGGTCTAGAAACACCTTTTGTTTATGTGTTAACACGAGAATCCAGGTTGTTTCCATCTTACTGTTTTGCATCCTCAAAAGTGCCATCCATGGTATCTGCCAAAGGACATGGCCTGCATCACCTCCACTCACATCCTGTTAGTCAAAACTCAGTCTCACTGTTCACCTTACTACAAATAAGATTAGGAAATATATTCCTATATGCCCAGACATAGGAAGTGATGCAGTGAATGCACACAACACTGTCTATACAATAGCAGAGCTATCATTAGTGATGGAGGGACATTAAAATAAACAATGAACAATAGAATTGTACCTGGACCCTATGTAATTTTTGCTAACCAATGTCACCCAATAAATTTAACATTAAAAAAATGCACATCTTTAAATGTTTATGTCACTAAAAATAGAAAGAATGAAACAAAGTATTTTAAACATCTATATTAATTTTTGCTAACCAATGTCACCCCAATAAATTTAACAATAAAGAAAAATTTAAAACCCCAATGATTTTTAAACTCAATTTTCAACATGAATGTGTTATGTTAAATTAGATTTATGGAGATAAAATGATGTAAAATAAACTGCACATATTCAAAATATGCATTTGTCAAGTTGTAGCCTATGCAGCCACCTGGAAACCATTGCTAGAGTCAAGATAATGAACATATCCAAAACCTCCCAAAAGTTTTTCTTGTCCTCTTTTAGTTCCTTCCTCTTACTTCTACCACCCATGTCCTCAATCATGACCTAATTTCTGTCAATACAGACAGATTGGTTTGCACAACATAGAATTTTAAATAAATGGAATCGAAAAGCATAAAAAAGAAAGAGAGGTTAGCAAATTACAAATGTGAATTTAGCCAATTTCAGGAAACGTCTATGATGGCTCACCTTGTATAAAACTGTGAAATTTAGAAACCACAGTTACCTGATTCCATGTATATATATTCTCCCAGTGTGAATTCTGTGACCCTCTCAGGTATTGATTGTCTTTTTGATTGCTCCATCTTGTTAACTCTCAAACCTTATGCTTAAGAAAGATCGGAGGTGTTTTCTACTATGCATAGGCATGTCACCATCAGAAATGTGACCAAATACTTCTCTACCTTCTTCACGTCCCTAAGAAGGTCACAGCTAAGAGTTTGTCCCACCTCTCCTCTCAAGTAACATGGATCTAAGAGAATGTCACTTACTTTAAATCTGTAAAAAGAAAAGATTTGATTTGCAGATTTAGTATGCTTTATAAAACTCACGCACATCTTTAAATATTTATGTCACTAAAAATAGAAAGAATGAAACAAATTATTTTAAACCTCTATATTAATTTTTGCTAACCAATGTCATCCCAATCAATTTAACAATAAAGAAAAATTTAAAACCCCAATGATTTTTAAACTCAATTTTCAACATGAATGTGTTATGTTAAAATAGATTTATGGAACATGGAGCCGGACTTCAGGAGAAAGAGATGCAAAGAAAAGATCAAGTGGGTTGGCTGTGAATAAATTACAGTCTAAATTGACATTTGTTTTACCTAAATACTCTGTATAGAAAAGGTATTTCTCAAATCTTCTCATCATGATTTGCAATTATGATTAAAGACATCACTGAGGAGTTAAGAGATGAAAAATAAAGTTTTGTTTTTGTTTGAAAATCACCTTTATAGGTATAAAGATTTAGCAAATACTTTTACTTAGCTCTGCAATTACTTTTCATCAAGGTAAGGAGACTAAAAAAATAAAGTCTTTATGGAAACCTTTTTAAGACCTTAGCATTGTTTCACAGAAAATACTATTTTACATCATCTTATGTAATAAAAATTGTTTGTCACCAGCTCAACTCAATATAACACTTGCAATAATTTCTCCTGACACCATCACAAACATCAACATGTTTAACAAATATTTCATAAATATAATAAAGATGATTATAATGAGAGATTTTTCATGATATTTCTTTGCAATTTGGTAAGTTAGTAAAATTCCAGATGATTCCTGTTACTGTTGAAATTAATTGACAGGCATTAAAGAATTTTTACAAAATAATTGAATAATGTCAGCTTCAGAGTAAAATAGTGTTGAACATATTATAAGTAGAGCAACAATATTGTTTCTGCAGTCATTGCTTTCTGAGTATGAGGTTTAAATAAATAATAGATTTTGTTTGAGGGTTAGAGAAAGGGCCTCAAAATAAAAAGGAGAGGTTGGTATACATTATGTATGAAAACCAAAACAAATAGCAAAAACCACCACCGCGGAGTGCAACATTCCACTCTTGATTTCTTATAATCATATGCGTTTGATTGGCAGGTATTTGATAGAAATAGTCTTTTATATAATACTATGTTAATTAGATGAAAAATTCTGGTCACAGTGAGTATTTCTTTCAGGACACATGATTTTGATGACTTTGATTCCCTTTCTGTTTCTTTTTGTCTTTGTGGCCATGATGCAATAATCTGTAAGAATAGGGAGATGATGAGGCTGACTAGAGCAGCTGTGTGATTGACCATCGTGTGGCCAGAATCCGGGGGGCCGAATCAGCTCACTGGGGTGAGGATTAGCATGTGGGTGACTGCGGACTGATGAGCACTGCCTCTCCTTAGCTCCCACACAATGTGACACGTCCTCCCACCAAGGTATCGGAAATCTGAGATTGTGGAATGAACTTGACTTGAAGTGAGGGTGCTTTCCCGAAGGAAAGAGAAAATTAGAGAGAGAGAGAAGGCTTGATTATAAGCACTATGATTAGGACCATGATCACCACAGTTCAATCTGAACCATAAAAGCTTTTCTTTTTTTTTTTTTAACTGACATCAGTGAACACGGCAAATGCAGCTTTGACTATCCTCAACAGTTACCCTTATTCAGTCTAAATCTAACCTCCTTACAGTCATAGATATGAAGAACTGTTGAATAAAGTTCAAAAAATATATAGGAAGGCTGTTCAGAAAGTATCCAGCCATGTAATATGGAAAATAAAGGCACGTATGGCCAGATTTTTCCCAGACAGCCCTTATACATATACAGTAAAGGAGAATATTATTAATACGTTTTCTAAAGGTTATGAAGAAAGATATTGGAGCAATTATATTTTCCAAAATATTAAAGCAAATTTGAAGTTAAGGTAAATGAAGTTTGTTTTGTTATAAGTCCATGCTTAACACACAATTAGGACCAGTTGTTATTTCAGGTCACCAACTCCAGAAATCTTTCTTCCAGCCCCAACCCCAAACACACAATTTTCTCTACTCATGAACATTGTAATTCAATAAATTTAACTCCAAGTGAAATTAAGCCAGTAAACATTCAAAGATAGTACTTTTTTCTTTTTAAATGTTTTTCTTTTTTCCTAATAATTCTGTTTTGGCAGGAGCTGTCATGTGTGGGTAGTAAGAGAAAGTGGCATGGATCTGAGAGTCAGTGAAGAGAGAGCATGGAATCAGCAGAAGGAAATTTTGCCTCCTAACCTTTTTCCTAAGTATATGATTTGCTTGTATTGTTCTGTAAATGCAAAGGACTGATCCCATAGAAATCCGTTTAAATGTTTTCATCTTAAATCATTTCTGGGTCTAGACAAATTCTAATTTATGCTGAGAATAAATTCAAATTGTAAGATAGGAAGCTCCTTTTTGAGGTTAGGATAATTTTTTGGTGTGGAGAAGTTTTTAAGGTGGAATTGGATGCCTTCAGCATCATTTAAAAAATTTTTAACTTGAGAAATTCAATTTTCTGGAATTGTTAACAGAGGAGTGGTTTGTATATGAACTAAGTTATGAACATTTCTCAGTTATTTTCTAAATGTTACTTATAAGCAACACTCATCAATGAGAAGATGGTCCTTATATCCTCAGATCAATTATTCAAATATACCAAATTTTCTAGTGATAGGAAGTCATTTTGTCTTTGAGTTGTACGTTCCTACTTCTAACAAAATTTTACTGAGCACTGAAATGCTGATCTATACTGAGCACCAGAATCAATCTTTATGACAGTGAATTTAAACCCTCCATTTTTGTAATAGAAAAATACAAAGAAACCAAAGTAAACACACTGAATTTTTCCACAACATGTAGCTTCTCAATAATGTTCATTTAATTGTTAGAGCTTAAAAAAAGAAATATTTTAAATTTAAATGAATGTTAACATGGTCATTTGAATGAGCTCTTTTAGGGGGTACATTTTAATCTATATATCCAGGTTATTCTAAATTCAGTTTAAAAATATCCAAACTCCATATTCACTTCAAAATTATCCTTGGATCTTTAGGAAATACTCTTGATACTGATGGGGTTTAAAATGTTGGCTAATGATTCTACCTCTGAATATTGAGGTAAGACAGTTTGTCCATCTAAAAATAAGCCATTTCTTAGGTGTTTAATAAAATTATCTATTTATTCATCTTCATAGGAGACTAGGATTGTCATATCAAAGAGCACAAATAGGATGGCAAACGAGAAAATAATTCATTATTTTGAATTTATATATTTGAAAAACTATCATAAGGAAAAAGAAATGAGAGTAATTTTATATGTTCACAAAGGTGAGAATAAATTGGTCAGTTATCTAGAAATAGATTGAGCCTAAAGATATGGAAGAAATTTCCATTAAAATTGTCCAAAAGAAGAAAAAAAAGATGAATTGACTCAGGAGGCTGTGATTTCTCTCTCACTGGGATTATTTAAGAACAGGAAGGAATTCACTCATTCACTCAACAAATACTGTCTGCCCTCATACTACGTGTCAGACACTGTGTGGGCACGAAGAGTAAAATGATGACTACATTTGGGTGAGGTATCTGCCCTCTGGAACTTCCAATGTAGTTCATGGAGACAGACACACGCCAAATAGTTGTTCTAACTACCCTAGTGATAAACACATGGCAGTAGTTGCAGGAGGTAGGGCTAGAAAAGCACCTGATACCTGAACCTGTCTTAGTCTGGACTGTCAGGGAAGGAAGTGACAGTTGAGTTGAGATCTGAAGGCTAAGAGTGAACTAGGTACAGAGGAAATAGCAGAGGCAAAGTACCAGAGGTAAGAGCAAGACGGCTCATACAAGAAACTGAGAGAAAATAATATTGAGGCGAGGGGAGTGAGGGGAAGCACAGCATGAAGTGAACAAGGCAATCAGTGGTGAGATTTATGTAAGACCATACAGCCCACGTTAAGAATTATTTGGTATTTGTTTTCTTTTTTTTTTTTTAATTCCAAGAGCAATGGGGCACTCGTTAAAAGCTTTTGTTTGTTTGCTTTTTAAGGGAGTGTTATGATCAGATTTGGGTTTCGAAAAGATCACTCTGCTGCTGGTGCCGAGGTAGTGAATGTACTGGATTCTCTACCTCAGTGGGTATGTGAATATGGGGAGTGGATATGGTATTTTGAATGATATAATAATCCAGGAGGGAGGTGTTGCCTACTTGGACGAGGCTGGAGGCAATGGCGACAAAGAAGATAGATTTGAGATATACTTAATTACATCAGTAGATTGTGCTGTCAAAGTAGATAATCTATAAGCTCTGGTGCTGGTGGGAGAAGTTCAGGGTGACTCTGAGGGCTTGGGATTCAGATAGTGGGACACTTAGATGAAGTTTGGAGGTGGACATGGGGAGAGATCATGAGTTTGGATACAAGCACTGGTTTGGGAGTGACTTTAAAGGATCACAAAAGAGATGTAAAGCAGGGATTTGTTTGTGCTGATCTGGAACCCAGAGCACTAATACAGATCAAAGATAAAACATGCAAATCAAATCACATAGATTGTTCTCAAAACCATGAGAATGAGAGAGTCAGTCTTCGGAGTGAAAAGAGAAGAAGGCCAAGTCTTGAGAAGCTTTGCGATTTCACAGTCAAAAGGAATAAACTTGCAAAGAAATGTGAAAACAAGTGATCAGAGACGTAGGGGGAAATGTATCAGAAATCAAGAGGAAAGAGTATTTTAACAAGTGGCAAGAAGTCAATAATGTTAAATGCATCTGAAGGGTCAAGACTCAATCATGTTCACTGTGTGTGGTGGCATGTGGGCCATTCATGACCTTGGGAGAAGGGAGAGGGGATTTACATACGAGATAAATTATTAGATAAGATAAATACTAAGGTTTCTTTCAACCATAAGATTCATCAGGCTTTTGTCATGGAAAGATACATTGTTAAATTATTTGATAAGATCATTATTTCACCTGCCCTCTCAAAATTTTTTGCTAAAATTGGGACACTATTTCTTGGAAAAAACACATGAAAGCATGTTCATAACTTTTTAAAGACAGTGATCAAAGTAAAATTATATACATCTTTCTTTTGGTTTTAATAAACATGTCGTCAGCTGGGGTGTTTCCTGAACTACTGCTCCACAGTAATTCACACAATATTCAAATTGTAACCTCAAGACCTATGTTAAACATCTTCATTCTTTTCTTAATCTGGGAAACCATGGGACATCTCAGATTCTAGACCCTGCACTAAATGGCAGTTCATCAGAAGTGCAAGATACTTTCCTGGTGATAAGTTTATCTAAAGCTGGGAAAATCCCAATCGCTTTTAGGGTGTTTTCGGAGATCGCTTTTCATGGCTAAATGGCAGCTGAGGTCTATTCTTAGCTCTGTCACCGATTCAGGGCCTGGTTCGACATGCGGCTCCACCAGTTTCTGTGCTATAATTACCTGCCTGTAAAATGTGTTACTCTCACCGATCTCGCTACAGAATTCTGTGGTCGTAGTGAGATCAGCGATGACCAGACGAAAATTGTCACCACAATGCAAAGTCTTCCCAACACGCAATGACCTATTATATAATGCTCTTTTCCAGGCCGCAGTCCTCTCTGAATGCCAGATGTTCGGATTTTAACTGGGGTCCCTAGAGTTGGTTCGAATGACTCCCAGAATTTCTGGGTCTTCCACTGAACCGAGTATGCTTCTAAGTCAGTCATTGCTGCCTCCCCACTGAGCCATATCCCAACCTGTCCTGTACTTAGGAACAGCAGGTAGGAGCGGGCAGCGGAGACGCCTTCTGCCTCCTGCTCTGGTTCTTTCCGGCCGCCTTCCCGGAAACGTGGGCTGAGAGGACAAGGCAGACACTTCTGTGGGCGGCTCCCCGCGACTCCTAGCAGTGGTGCCTCCACCTATGCTCCCAGCAGATTTTCCTCCCACGACTTCCACAGGCGCCTCTTGACAAGGGCCCGGCAGGGGCAGCCCTGCTGTGAGTGACCTCTCAAGCCGGTAGTGTCCGCTGTGAGTCAGCTTCTGTCAGCAGGGAGGTTGGTGACTCTGACTCTCAGGGTCTCCTGGCAGTGCTCGCCAGTGGGGACTGGGTGCACCGCCGATGTCTGCTGCTGGTGACTCCCGAGCAGCAGCTCCTTTTACTGCCAGCCGTGCCGGGTGTCCGGCAACCCTTGCCCCCTTCCTGGGTATTCCTAGCTAAGTCCCCTACCAGCTAGGTACTTCAGAGTCGCTCCCTGCCGTATCCGGAGGTTACTGCGGAAAGGGCCTTCCGAAGCTCTTGAAATGGCTTTGACATTTTGTCACAAATAGCCCTTCCAAGTAACTCATTCAAACTCATCCTAGAGTTGGGAAGAAAACAGTCTCAGGCCTTGTTACCCAACCTCTCCCTTGATTTCCCTCTCTGTTATGTTTTACTGTGCCCTCAAATCAATTTAGTCAGGGCAAGCTTTCTTAATTATTATAATGTCTCCAAAGGCAGAGTCCTTACAATTCCAGGCAGTGCCTCAACTCTCTATAGAGGGGCCCGGAAACTATGTCCTCAACAGCCTCTACCTCACAGGTCCTCAACAGTAACACGTGACACAGCTTGGGGATAGCTCTGCGTACACCCCAGCGTAGGGGGCAACGTGGCACGGTAGCTGTGAGCGTAGGATCTGGCAAAAGAACAACCTGTATTGAAATCATGCCTCTTCCACTTACTGATCATGTAACTCTGGGCAAGTGACTTTATTTGCCCAGGTCCCAGTACCCTTGTCTGTAAAATGAGGATATATGATAATAATATCTATCTCATATGGGTGCTGTGGATGCCTGACCCACAGTAAGCCGTTCATAAAATTTAAAGTTGTTTTTTCATGCTGCTTTTGGATGTATAGAGAAAATATAATTTTTAATCTTTTCTAAAATTGTTCTGGTCTTCCTCATGATCCAAGAAAGGAACCTAATGAGCTAACGTGATAGTTTGCATTCTTTGCAACTTAATCCTGTTAGATAATTCTTGGCCTCCTTAGATAAAAATAATCTGTTTCTTCAGGCCTCCAAGATGGCATTAGATAGATGAAGGGGAGGTGGGATTCACTGTGTCCTCAGTACAGAAGGATATCGGTGTGATATCCTTGTACTTTTCTCTGGTCTCCTTGGTGATGACTTTTTGTACCCTGCTTGCCCTGCTGGCATCCCAGCTCAGGTCCAGGCAATGACTGGTGTCTCTCTCGGTTTCATTATTTCCCTGTGGAGCAGCCCAATGACTCCGCCTTCTGCCGGATGCTGTTGGCATGCTGGACACCTCCTTTCACCCCCAGATTACTTCTGGGCTTCAGCACCTGCATGTCTGCCCTCTCCTGTCATCTCTCCAAAGCAGAAAGGACGGGCTTCTTTTGAACTCCTTCAAGATCCCGCGTTCCTTGAACACAGCTTCAGCCTTATGACTGAAATGGAAAGGATTGAACGTAGATGTAAGAGTGAGATTTACTAACTGACACCGGAGTCCAACTTTGGAAGTAGTTAAAAACACCCATTTCACTCTCTTCCTGTTCAACCTGGTATCCTCTTTCCATTTTTCATACCCAATTTCTAAGAGGGAGGATGTTAGATCTCGGAATCAAATTTATTTCTCTATTCAACCCCAATTTTTCCAAAATTGACCCAAGAAATGTGGATATCACGGGGCAAGTCCCGTTCCTTGACCGGGGTGGCCCTACGTCTCAGGCTCCTTGCTCCCTCCCAGCACTGGGGCCACCCTTCCAGCTGCACAATTACAGAGCCTGGAAGAAATCCCCCGCGGGTCAGGCATGAGCAGTAGAGGAGGCGAATGGCGTCCCTGCCTAATGGCAGCAGGAACCGGAGTCTGGCTCTTAGTTCCTGCCAAACCCTCCTTTGCACCTTTGCACCTCCATCTCTGAATTGAGAGTGCAGTTGGAGAATGTAGCCGGCTACCAAGACCACATGGTTCTTCTGCTCTTGGCTTCAGCTAACTGGGTATGCTTTCTGGCTTAGCTAAGATATCACCGTAGGTTCTTACTGGTCTTCATTTCATGTCCCAAGTGTTCACTGGTAGGATTTGGCTTCCCTCACTGAGTCAAAGAAGGTAGCTTGAAGATCATTTCCACTGCCTTACTTTTTCGTCTTTGCAGTTGACTATCTCATATCTACTTTAGCATTACATTTTTTTTTTTAGCCAAGCTACAGTCCTGATCTCAAGATGATTAAGGACAGATTTGAAATAAGTCCAAAGTGCAGGTTTTTGCTGCACACAATTTTTTTTTTAAAGAACAATCCTGACAGGTACCCATTCAACTGTGAAACCCCTGTACTCTCCCAAGGATTGAGATTTTTCTTCCTTATTCACCTTTTCTGTTTTTTTTTTTTCCTTTTGTTCAAATGTGCATACCTGGGTTCAAATATTAAACCCTATTGTTAGTACTTAGAAGAATGAGTACCTCATTTGGTTCTCTGGTTAAAATTCATTAGCTCTATGATGGAATTTTGAGAGCTATCTGCTATAAGAATATTCCATTTAGCTCCCTTGCAAAAGTCCAAGGAGCTCCATGACAAAGAAGATTGTAAAAATGTTGGGAGAATTCTCATTAGAATATATGATGAAGTCAACTTGCAGCATTTCTAGCATATGCCTAATAAGACACCAGAAATGATGCAATAACTTTTTCTCCTTCTTTCTTAGTTTTTTGAGCAGGAATGCCGTGGGTTCCACTTTGTTTGGGTCAAGGAAGTGAGGTATAGAGGAACCGCCTCACTGCACGGTTAACCTTGGGCAGTGACTCCTAGACTGAATTTGTGAGAAGGTCACATGACATTCATGACCTCACTTATCATACATTTGGGGACCTAGTAATATATGACTCTCACAGCCAAAAATATCCTGGTATATAGAATAACTCTTGGAAGATATAAATTTAAGACAGAGATCCAACTTCCCTCCAACCCCATCTCTATCTCAAGAGACAGGCAGATAATCCAATGAAACATGTAGATGAGAGTGAAAATACTTTTCAGGAACATAAAAGTTCATTGTCAGAGGTGGGAGGTGTTGCCAAATAATACCTAGACCTGTTAATCTATGTGCTTTACCACTCCACTACCTAGTCTGTGCTATCCACAGTGATCCAAGGACAAGTAACAGCAAAAATAAATAGTAAGCTAAATTTGAAATAAAAGATTAAAAAGCAAGAAATGGGTTGTCAAGTATTTTTTTCCTTCAAAAACATTTTTATCTCCATTTGAGCAAAGTTACAGGTAGGTCACTGTGAAAAGGAGTCTCCTTAGATGTTTCATTACCGGGATAGCAACCTGTCATCCACTTCTGCATGTATGTCACCTGGGGGTGACATAGCAGTAGGGCAGTTACCTGTAACCTAGATACTGTCAAGCCCAAGATACTCTTAAATCACCTCAATATCAGTGGGCGTGAGTAGCCTTTAATCCCCAATGGGCTGTTATATCCTGCAGCATCTGACCGACAGGTAAGACCACCTTCCTTTATGTAGATAATTATTATTTTATTGACATTGTCATTATAGACAAGCAAAACTAATTTAATTACCTTAGATGATATCAAATGCACACTTCAGAGAGGAATCCAAAGTAACTAATTCAATGATAAATTCTTAAATATTTGTGTTTTTAAAAATCATTGCAACATAACTAAGTGATAACATAAATATGGCCAATCAACAACAAATAATCATGAAGGCTGATGGTTACTATTATTATTATTTGATATTACAATAAGAGATAGTTGTTTTGATATTTTAAAGATCCAGATTATCTGATATTTAAATGGATGAAAAATGGCCAGTTTTCCCCCTATTCTCCCTCTAAATAATATGAGATATTGATGTATTGACCTCGGGTAAGAAAATGCTGTATCTGTAAACAGAGACTTTGATTTTTTTTTTCCAGGCCCGTAGTATAGTAGATCAAAATGAAGATTTTTATGGAAACAAATCTGTTTAGTTCAGTTGTTGAAGGATGCAAAGGAATCAACGTGAAGGTCATGTGACTCCAAGCTAAACTAGTTTGGGAAATATTTAGGTCAAAAGCAACTCAAGCATATATGCAATGGTTTAAATACACCTACAGCCTAATTGTGGGAGAGAGTGACTTTATGTAAGCAAAATGAAATTCATCTTTTGAGGAGGCCTCTGTACAAAAACATATGTGCAGTAGCACCAAGTCAGCATGCTGGCCTCTCTGTGTGGGCTGGCAGATAGCCAAGGCCCTTCCTGCTGAGGGAGAAAATTGAAAGAAAAAAAAAAAGAAAGCAGTTGCACAAAGTAAAGTCTGATGGTGTGTGTGGAGATGCTTCTGGGCAAGCTGGGGTTTGAAAAAGGTCAAGGTTTTGCTTGCGTGGCGCCTTCAGAGAGTCAGACCACTGCTGGCGTGTCCTAGTTTCACGAAAGGCCCAGTACTCCTTGCGGGGGGAAGCACATACATCCAAGCTATTGCCGAGTGGGAGCATCGAGTGTGCTGTTAGGAAACACATGTTCTCCAGCAGCCACAGTTTTGTTTTTAGCAACCATCAATTGTAGGATGTCATGATTTCAAAGTCTATTTAGTGACCTCTGGGCTAGGGTCAGTGCCTTTCCAAAATTAGTATAGTCAGTGGAAGAGCTTCATTATGAGAAAGGACAGGAAGAAAGTGACATCATAGCAGAAACTGTTTCTGGATAAGATGTAAAGAGATAATCAGTAATCAGTCTTCTGGCCAACAAGCTCCCCTCTCTCAGTCAGATACCTCTCAGTGCATAATTGTTGGGCAAAGGGCTCCTGGGTGAAGAACATAGAAGTCTACTTTTCTTGAAGACTTTCCTCATCTCACCAACTCATGATGACCTGTCTCTTTGACAATTCCAATTTGACAGTTCATTCAACAGAAACTATTGGGTTCCAAACACCTTATGAGTATTTCTTGGCTCTTAGTATATGTTACACAGTTTGTCACTTTACCGACCCTGTCCAATCTAGGACCACCAATTGTAACGTTCAAGGTGACACCATTCGTGTTGTATTCTGTGCAAATGACCTCTCTTGGAGTTGGGCTATGCAGAGGCTTTCTTGTTCAAACTGAGAGGACTGTAAAGTTCTTGAGGGCAGAGCCAATATTGGTGTGTTATTTCTTGAATTTACCTCTAGCGTTTAATAAAAAATATTGAAATAGTAGGTGCTTAGTTAATTGAAGCATTTTATTATGACAGTGATGATTATGGTGAATTTATCGCCTCTGAGGAAAGAATTAAATATATGCTTAAGTTGTTCAAGTTGTTTGGTCCCTGAACATTCAGCAGTAAGTTACCTTTCTGCCTACTCTTACCCCACCACTTGAGAATGTGA
The DNA here is from genome assembly GCA_004026885.1 of Lyroderma lyra. Taxonomy (NCBI): domain Eukaryota; kingdom Metazoa; phylum Chordata; class Mammalia; order Chiroptera; family Megadermatidae; genus Lyroderma; species Lyroderma lyra. Next base: position 92,873 of record PVJL010005475.1, read on the forward strand.
ATAATTATTATTTGGGGGGGGGGAGATTTCATTGTGGTACTTATTTTGATCAAGGAAAAGCACTGAGTTTAAATCAAACACAGGTAAACTGATGTAGTTATAGATTCCCATGGTTTATGTTAACCAGAGACAAGAAACAGCTTTGCTTTGCCCGACTATTGAAATTGTTTTTATAGTAAATAAAATAGAAATATTAGCTTCCTTCTCATCATGCACACAATTATAGTGATTCATTTATGCTTAATTGCCATCACAATTTTAAAATTCATTCAGGGGATTCTCAACAAATTTGTGCCCTATTATTTACTTGGAAAAGATTTAGTTCTTCTTACTCCAGTTTTTTTTTTTAATTGGGGTAACATCTGTTAGCAAGGATTACATAGGTTTCAGGCATACAATTCTACAGTGCATTGTCAAATTGATGTATAATAAGTTCACCACCTAATGTGACTTCTCTTTCCATCACCTTATCCAGTTTTTAAGTTGATTTTATATTCCATGATATAAAATACTTGCAGTTTTCTTATATATATGAAACAGTTTCCACACAATAAATTTTACTATTTAATTAATTTCCAGAAATAGTTTCAAATAATAGTATAATAGGAAACTACAAATATAAACAAATGCAAGTGAAAAAAAAATCATCCAAAACCCCAGTTTGTAAGTATAAATTGCTCCACAGGGTCTTAGATCTTAGACTGGGACACAGAAGATTTAAAACCATGGCTCTTGTGCTCAAAGGTTACATAATCTGCAAACTGATGGGGATAATTAGAAATGGGTGAAAACAATATACTAATACAAAGGCTCTATCTTGCATTTAGAGTTGTTTCAAGTGTCCCAGAAGATCCCAGAAGGTCAGTGTAAGATGGGTTGAAGCTCGTAGTGGATCTTTAAACATGGGTTGGAGTTGAGAGCTCAAGGATACCTAACTAGGTACCACTGTGAGGCTCCATCATTATTGCAATAACCAAATACTTAATAAGCATCAACATCTTTCTGACCCAGAGCCTATACACAAGCCTTTCTTTTTACTTGAAATGGTTTTCATTAGGCTTCAAATTGAATGTCAATTTTTCTACCTCAGACCCTTTTACTCCAGAGTAGATTCATTTTCCATTATACTTCCTCATTATATCCTATATTCTTCCTTTATTGCATTTACCAAATCTGTAATCAAATATTTATGTAGCTATATTTTAATGTTTGTCCTTGATAAAAATGTAGGTTTCAAAGGGTGAGGATCAGGTAGGTATATTTTGTTCATTATCTAGCACAGTGCTTAACACATGCTAAGCACTCAATGCCTAACATGCAAAAATAAATGAGCTAAGCACAGTAGATCCTGGGGGAATAAAGATGAATAAAGCATAGTGTCAATCTTGAAGAACACACAATGTCACAAAGAGAAGTTAAGATTTGGGGGGGGGGGGCAATTCTTCCAGAAAACTTTTATAATAAAGAATATGCACTGTGAAGAGGATTTATAGTGTTCCTGACTGCTGAAGATCACTTTGTCCCACAATATATAATTCAAGCTACCTAATAGAAGCCTGAATGGGTACATGAGAAGATCTATTTGCAGATTTTAAAGAATTATGAGACAAATGCCATTGATAGAGTCAATGCATTTGAAGCACAATACCCTTCAAAGAAATTATAATCTGAAATGGTACTCTAGGGACAGTGGAGATTCAAAATGCTCTTTGTTCTTGATTTTTGCCACTCATTTGTATGTAATTATTCTTCCCTTTGTTTTTGAAATTGTTGCATTATGCTTCCCATTTCAGCATGTTTATTATATGACAAGATTAATAATGGTCACACAAAAAATAAACAGCAATTATATGTATTTACTACTCTATGAAGCCAAAGAGATGGCCATGAATAGGTTTTAGAACAAAGGAGATTTTATTTTTAGATACATTTTCCCTAATATAAATCACTACATGTAAGTCATGGCACTACTCAGTTGCAGTGGTTATAATTGTGTTGGATGAAAGAGATGATAATTCAGAAGAGCATATGTGTATGAATATTAAATATAGACACCAAATATAAAAATTGTCCTTAGTGAAAGCTTAAAAGGAATACAACTAATTCAAACAAGGCTACATATTTTAACACAAAGTGAATTAGGAAAATTGGTGTTTTCTCTTTCTTTAGAAGAAAAATAAGAAATGTACCACTCCGGCAGGGGGTATTATAACAGGGAAGGCTATGTACATGTGGGGCAGGGAAAACATGGGAAATCTCCACAGCTTCTCAATTTTGTTGTGAATCTAAAACTGCTCTTTAGATATGTCATAAAGAAAACAAGAGGCTGACTGAATTGTTATCCATGATTGTAGCAGGAAATAAAGGTAGGCTCAAAGAAGACAATCATATTGGAGAATTTAAGTCCATAAAATATTTGGTTATTCTATTTTATCATACCAGAAATGACCTGGCCAATGATGAGCTTGGGATCACCAGTATTGCTGATGGGAAACGGAGCTCATAGAGTAAATACATTTAAGCACAGTCATCACATAGTCTTCATGTAAGTCTTATGTCTAAGTTTAGGTTTTCAATGAAAGAACACTCTTTTTTTGTTTGCCTATTTGTTTTTGGTTTGTGTGTGAATAAATGTCCTTCCTCTTACCTTTAGTTCAAATGTATAAATATCACATAAGTGGGTATAATATAATGTAATATGAAATCTGCATATCTGAATCATTTATGAATACATTCACTGGTGAGTTACATAATATCTGACTTATAACGGCTTTTAAAAAGTTGAATTAATTTCCTCCGATGCTTCTGGAGGAAAGCAAGGGCAGTACAGAGTAAGTGTAGCTGCTCCAGGAAGTCATCCGAGAACCAGACTGCTTGTCTGTCTGCTCTGCCATAGCGTGTGGCCTTCATCCTCGTGATCTCATGATGGCTGCTCACTTCCGAGTCACACTCCAAATTCTGAGTAAGAGGGAGTGGGAAAATAAGGGATTTTCCCCCATTAAGCTTTTATTAGAGAAGGGGAGCTCTATCCAGGGACTGTTTTATGCACCTTAGTGGCCAGAATTGTGTGACAAGGTCAACTCCAACTCCAGGACAGGCTTGTGATTTGGGAATTCTACTCCTCAGTCCTCCCTGGTGGTGTAGTGGCTAAGGCTTCGGCACTCTCAACACCGCGGCCTGGGTTTGATTCCCAGCCAGGGAACTGCTCCCTCGCACCACCCCCAAAGAAGCTCCGTCTTCCTTAGGCATATCCCCGTAACACAGATATTTAGTAAATGTACATAGAGGATAACTGCTCTGGTCACTCTAGCTGTGTGACAAACTGCCCCAAACTCAGTGGCAGAAACGATAACTTTTTGTACTCTCACTTATTCTGTTGGCCAGTAATTCAGATGGGGCACAGTGGAGATAGCTTGTCTCTGCTCCATAGCGTGCAAGGCCTTAGTGGTGTGATGACACAGGTGGCTGGAGTGCCTTCCATCACGGGGGCACTGATACATTTTGAGGCTGCTTCACTTGCATGCCAGGCTTCTGGGCTGGGACATCCATCAGAATACCTGCACTTGGCCTCTTGTGTGGCCTGGGCTCCCTCCACAGGGAAGCTCACTTCTGAAAGAGAGCAAGCGCACCAAGGGACCAGGCAGAAGCTACATGGCTTTTTGTGACCTGCCTTTGGAAGTCACACAGTGACTCGTAGAAGCAGTCACAAGCCCACCCAGATTCGGGAGGAAGGCACAAAGACACCTTTCTCTCAGTGGGAGGAGATCCAAAGAACCTGCAGCCATTAAAAATAAACAAAACACAACACAACAAAACAACAGCTACTACAAAAACCACCACAGTGACAATGATAAGACTAAACATGGAACACAGGTCTCTAAGAATGGCCTTTCTTCCACTTTTTGTTTTTCTCTTTCCCATCCTTATTGTGCACAAGACAGTGTTGTCTCTATCAGGAGAAAGTCCCTTTCTAGTATTTCTAACGGATGGACGAGCTGTTGAACCCACTGAGCCTGAGAGAGCACCAGGGACGAGGGTGGTCCTGGGCTGCGGACTCTGATGAGTGAGCATATCAGGGACAGCGCCTTGGGGACAGAGCCTCGGGGACAGAGCCTTGGGGACAGTGCCGCAGACCGTAGCTGACCACCCCCACCCCACACAAAGGCTCTCCTGTGAAGCAAGGCAGGAGTTTTCCTTGTGTGAATTCTCTGAGTGTAGACAAGCGCTTTGGAGTGCGAATTGTGTTTGTCCAAGGGCAGCCGGACGTAAGGCAGTGACGTGGAACCCGAGGAAGGCTCCCTTTATCTAAGTGAAGAGTGGCATGTTGTGATGGTCTTCACAGCACAGGAAGATATCACAACAACATTTCTGAGTAAACTAGGTCCACGGGAACGATTTCCGGCATTAGATACCGTCGCTGGATCCAAGGTGGCACTGTAGGACTTTCTGTGGGTAAGGACGGTGGAATAATCTAGTCTGGCTCTGACACTGACTGACTGGGACTCCAGGCAAGTTTCTGTAGTTTCTCATCTCAAGGGACGGGGATAAAAATGCCCATCTTAAATGGTCACAGTGAAGATTAAATGCACATTCTGCTTGGGGTGCCCTTGTCTGCCTGAACCACCCTACCCCTGCCTCTGTCCCTGAGGACGGACAGTCTGCTGGGCCTGTCGGATGTCAGTACTGCCTGTGATGCAATAAAGGACTGGTCAACTCTCTCAGCTATGTACTCCAAAAGGGAGCTCTTCACATTCAACAACTCACTTAATAAACTCCACCTGAGCATGATTATGGGCCACGTGCTGCTCTGGGGCCTGGAAATGCAGCAGCGAACAGCATCAGGGTGGCCTCTGCTCTGGGGTTCTGTATGCTCTAGCAGAGCAAGAGGCAGAACACAAGCAAGTAACTGGGAGCACAAATCATTTCACACAGTGATAAGGGCGGTAAGGAACCAAAGAACGTGGCAGGGATAAGTAACTCTTGGGAAGAGCATATGGGCAGCTGAGAAAGGTCTAGCCAAGGACATGCATTTGAGTTGAAATTTAAATACTGAGAAGCAGCCAGGTGTGTAAAGTCGGAATGAGGCACTCTTATGAGCACTGTTAGGACTAACTCAACCTATTCTCACAGCAACTTCCTGCAGTGGACACTCTTCTCATTCCCACTTTGCAGACGAAGACACCAAGGTGGAAGGGGAATGCAACTCCCACAAGATTACGGAGCTAGTGAGTAGCAGAGCTTGGGTTCAAACCCAGACAGCCTGCTTTCAAAAGCCCGTGGTCTTTGCCACTTTACTATAACTGCCTCTCAAAAGGCATTTAATATTGCATCGATATTTACCTTTTTCCTGGTATGTTTTTCCTACTAGGTCATGAATACACTGGTAGTTAGAACTCAGCTCCAAGGATAAGGCCCAGTTCTTCCAGTCTTAATAAATGTTTATGAAATGAGTACATTAATGCATACTTGCAATGAGCAAATCTGTATGAAATAAAAGCTCTCCTTCAGTGATTAAAATGTTGGTTTTCCCTCCCTCCTTGTCTGCCCCACCTCCTGAGTTAGACTTAGATAGCCTGCTGCTGAACTTGAAGTAAGTAGATTTATAGGGGAAGAAAAAAATCACCTTCATAATAGAATGTATCAGAAAAGAAATTGAGAAAACAATGTCTTTTAATTGTTAGAAAAAGTTGAAAAAGACTAGTGTTGGTGAGCTCTGAAGAAAAACACAAGGAACGTGTAAAGTAATAAATTTCCTCCTCTAATATAAAAAACGATGGTCGCTGTGCATACAGAAAAGCAATTTGGAAAACTTCCACATGTGCACACTTTGGGAAAAATGTAGGGAGAAATGCAAAGTTAGTTAAACATCTTTAATAGGCACTTCAAAGTCCTTGACCATTAAATCATTTTCACAGTTTTTGACTGTTATTACTGCCCTCCTGCCCCCCACTACCGTTGCCAAAACCACTCCTTGAAAGGTTACAATAAATTTGGAAGGCAAATCAGATTTAGAAATTTTGCATTGAAGAGGACTGCATCTTGTACTTTAGGAACATTTTTCAATGTCAGCACATAGCAGCCTCCTGCCAATGATGGGCTTGGGGTCGGTAGCCTTGCAGGATGACTTCCCTTTGTTGGATTTTTGCCCTCTAGGACTTTGGAAGCCTGGTCACGGGAACATTTAAGGGTACCAGATGGTTTGGAATGCTTCCTGAAGTGGGGTGACTGGTGTAGGGCTGAAGGTAACATTTGAAAAATAATTCTTCCATGAAGCAAGTGAACATTTAAGTGTGATGGATCAGCTACAGCGTTCCCGGAAGTAACTATGATGTCCCTGCTGCTGGGGCTGAGTTTGACGGGAAAGGATAGTGTTACAGACTGAATGTTTGTGTCCCCACCCAAAATTCATATGCTGAAGGGCTAACCCCCAAAGTGAAAATATTAGGAGGTGTGGCCTTGGAAGGTGCCTCGTCATGAGGGTGGAGTCCTCAGGAATACGATTAGTGCTCTTATGAACACTTTCCCGCAAGCTCCCCCAAACCCTTCTGCCTCTGCAAGTTACAACACAAAGATCGCCTTCTGAGAATCACCAGACAGTGAGTCTGAAGGTGCCTTGACCTTACACTTGCCAGCCTCTAGCACTGTGAGGAATAAATACCTGCTGTTTATAAACTGCTCACCCTGTGGTACTTTTTATAGGAGCCCAAATGGACTAAGACAGGTCGTAAGTTTAGGGAGAAAGCAAGAGATTATACTCTACATATTTGGTTTTAACTCAGTGCCATGTTGAACCTTTGTTTTTAATTTTTTTTTGTAGTGAAAAGTGTGAAATGTCACAAGGAGAAGTCATCTAGCCTGTGCAACTTGTGTCTCTAATGCTTTGTTTGTCTCTAGAAGATGCACTAAAAATGTTAGTGATCGCTCTGACAATGTTAGGGTGAGACCTCGTTGCTAAGTGAGTTCCCTGAGGTAAGCATATATGTGTGTGTGTGTGTGTGTGTGTGTGTGTGTGTACATATGTAGCATTTTATGCAGTTAATTACCTAGCATCAACACAAAGGATTGGGAATGATACATATTTAGTCTATTATCAACCCATTTTATAACTCCAAAGTTAGAGAAATGAGCCTACTAAGTAGCAAAAGTAGGGACAATCAAGAAGCAGTAGTTTCTGTAGCCCAATATCTTCTGTCAAACAGATGATGGCCAGGCACACAAGAAGCAACCAGGAGTAAGTGCCACATCAAGGTAGGGCAGCTGAATGCAGAGGGCACAAAAGAAATGCTATAATTAATTAGCGTTACCATTACATTCTGTGGTCCCAGGTTACAATTCTGGACTTGTATGTGGTAGATACTCAAGAAATTTTAAAGGCTGATTGACCAGTCTGATGTGCTTGAAAGGAAAAAGAAACAGGGTTTCTAGTGTTACTATGTTATTAATTTGGAAGAGAGGGTGTGACAAAGAAAATCCACTGATGAAAATATGAAATACAGTGAAAGTTTCAAAGATCATCTTGACGTGTGATTATGTGAAAGGGTCCAGCAAGGAATGAGCTCCTTTCTTTGCGCCCGTCCCTTAGGTTAGCAAACAGCCTATCAATGAGGGATAGCAGTCAGAGCCTTCATAAACGCAGCACGACCAGCAGGTGGCAGCAGAGGACACTGTAAGAGAAACTGACTTGCACAATGTTTGGGAGAATTCTAGAAAACTTCTCATTTCGGTGGGCTGCAGGCAGGGAAGACTGTCAAAGGTGACATCTTATTACCGCTAAGAAAAGCATATGATGTAAAAAAGAGAGCTATGGGAAAGGTTGATCATGGTATGTTTAAATGTTTTTCTGTCATTTTAATCACCTTTTGATTAAATGAAAGGATTGAAAAGCTTATTGAAAATACAAGTATACCACAGCAAAGCTTGATTAATCCTCTTACAAAATGGACATTTATGCCGAAGAGAGATTTTTGTAATAAGACATGACATGCAATATTTATAATAAAAATTATCATTCAGACTAGCGTGGAAATACGCCAGTTGGAAGATGTTTTGTCTCTTGGCTCAGAAGAAATATTAAAGAAAGGATATTAATAACCCTTAAAGAAATGATGTAAGTAAAGAAAATATTAAAGCATCATTGGGTGTAGGGCTCCTTGAGAATGTGACAATGACATGGGACAAAAGAGATGGCACAGAACCTCTGGATCTTCTTAAGATATCCAAAAACAGGAACAAGGAAAATATCCAAAGAAAAGAAAGTGCATTCATTTGGAGGAGAGGAAGGTTAGTGGGGAAGGGAGAAATGTAACAACCTGTGGATATTTATAACACAGCGATCTCTTAAAAGCAAAAATCAGACGTGCTCCAACATCAAAACCAGCTTCTAGGTTCCTGAGAAAACCAAAGTGATGAGCCTAGTAGGTCAGTTTTTGCAGAACTCTACACTTCACTTGTTTACATCCCAGCTGGGATAGTATCTGTTCTAGTTCGTGTTAAGTTACACTGGTGAGTAATGGATGTGAGTTGACTATTTCCCAAGGTATTTAAAATAACTGCTAGAAGGAGAGACACATAGTAGAATGATTTTAGGTTATGGCATCATACCCACTGGGTTCCAAATGCCATTTCAGGCCTGGACTAACCATTTGATATTCTCCCAGTTATGAAATTCCCTGAGTCACAGTTTCTTGAATGGATATGTAAGAATATACCCTATCTTACCAGATTGTGTGAGGAGTAAATAAAACAACATATTAAAATGCTTGTCTCATAGAAATTACTTCTTAATAATTTTAACTTCTTTTTCTCTCTTCAGGAATTTCCCCAAAGATGCTGAGGTATTTTGAGGGACGACTTTAAAACATCTCTCTCACCAACAGCCTCAGTGTTGAAAATTTCTCATTGTAACGCTCTGCCTTTAAGATGAAGCAAAATCTGGGGAGGATTAGCCCGGTGTGATCAAGGGCAGATGCTAACAATAGAGCAGAGCAGCAGAAACAAAGATGGCCATACTGTAGCTCCCAGTTGGCCCAGCTCTGTTTTCTAGCTACAAGGGCTGTCAGTTAACTTCATCTCAATTCAATTTCCTATTCCAGAAAAAGAGACTTTGGTTTCTCTCTGAATCTTTGCAGAGGAGATTCATTGCATTCCAGTCAGTTACGTGCAGGTGGATGCTGGCGGTACCTGGGCTCAGATTGGGTTCCAGAGGCCTAGTTTCAAGTCTGCGCTGGAGCCGGAGTTCTCGGAGTGAGTGTCATGAAGTAGACCATTACCCTGACATGTATGTACTACTACCACTACTGTGGCTACCCACACACTCGCATTCTCTTCCTTACATCTCACATTCTCATATAATTACCATAAAACGAAAGCAAATTATAGATGGACGCTTATTATTTGGCTTAAATGTTACAGATGAAATTTTTAGAAGTAACCATGAAAAATAACATTTTAAAAACCAACTTGCCAAGGATACTGTGAAAATCTTAAATATGTGCAAGGTTTCAAAGGAAGTCCCTTGATCAAACTGGTACTTATTTACTAGGAAAAATTTCCCAAGGCTGGGAAGCAGTTCTGAAGCTGCTGTCATGAATGAGGTATGAGGTGTGAATAATCTCAGGGCTGTGTCTTTGAAATGTTTGTTCTTACAGTAACCTTAAAAAAACATCTCTTAACAATGAAAAAAAACCCATGTATTTTATACGGTTGATATTTTACTACGTAAAAGATTTTAGCAATATGAATGTTAATGTAACTATAGGCCATCTAATAAAATATTATGTAGTGATTCTTGGTGAGAATGGATGAAGTGAAAGCCTTCTGTTGCTGTTTACTTTTTTTTTCTGTTTTGAGATATTTCATCTCTAATTGTTTCCTCCCAACATATCCTCCTGCTATTACTAGTAATTGCCAGCTACCTCTACCAAAGTTTCTCCGTCAGTGACACTGATCTGATTCTTGAGAACTGAAACCTGGAAAAAGTTTCAAAGCTTTTATGCAGAAGTGCCTCAAAAGGCAATCACAAATCTCTGCTCCCCATTTAGCCAGAGGCTAAAAATTTGGCTCTTTATTTCCTTCTTTATGTCAATTCATTTGTGGAGATCCTGACAAAGCTTCCAAACATACTATCCCTAATTTCTAGGATTAGGGATTAGGTTACGTGAATGGGGGCAATAATAATTTGTCTAATTTTGTTTTTTAATGTGTTTAATGGTATGTTTCATATGTATACATACACATGACTTTTTTTGGTATGATGCAAAAATTTCTAGCTATGCTGAGATTACAGAAAAGATCACATTTCAGAAATCTGGATTTATAATAATTATCCTTTAGGAAAATAAATAGAACAAACAGTGACACATATATCTATCTGCAACTTTTTCAGTGACATTATCCTATGTGTTTTCTAGCTGTGCTTTAGATTTATAAATTCACTAAATCTAAAAAGTTCCTTGAAATTATCCAATGAGATCGTTCCATTCACTGAGAAGGAAATTGAGACACCACTTGATGAAAAGATTGGCCCAAAGTGAGACGGCAATTTGCTGCAGTGTGGAAGCTAGAATACAGTATCTAGCTTTGAGCTAACTTCTATTTCTAGCCTTTCTCATGGTTATAAATGCATATTAATATAATTTCCATCATTATTAAAGCTCTCATTGCCTGTTTTCCCCCAATACATGAAGGAAATAAACCAGGACCTAGTTGCTAATATCTTAAATTATTTCAAGGAATAATCTGACATTAAAATTCAGAGCAAAGTCTGAAAAAAATTTTTTTGAAATATCTTCCCAGCAGCCTAGGGATAATAATGAGCTCATGGTTTTCTAAGTAGAATTAGTAAATATCAAAAGATAGTTAAGTGTTAAACCAGTTAAGTTTTTCACTATCAGAACCCTTGAACATGGACCTGGGTGCGCGCGCGTGTAGGGTTTAGGTTAGACTACATTAAACTCCTCAAGTGATGATGCCGCTGAGCTGCAGTTGAGAACCATTTGCCTGAGCCGCGGCCCTCATCCCACTCCAGTCCGCTAAGGGACAGCATCAGACCGCTTAAACCGCAGGCGTGCCTCCACGGCGCCTCTTCCGCTTGGCGCACACTAGGGGGCGCTCCGGCGCCGAGTTTATTCCTTGGGCACCTCACCGGCCTGGCCGGGAGACCGCGCCGCAGAAAAGGCGTTCCTGTGCAAGCCAACAGAGGGGGAAGCCGGGGATTGCACTTTACTGTATTTATATATCCGAGGGCCGGCAAGTATTCGTTCAAACCACAATGCCCCCACAGCTGACTTTTCTGAGCTTCTGACCCACCCGCAGCTCCCCTTCTTTTCTCCTTTGGACTAGAAAGAACTTCGCGCAGGGAGAAAGTCCGGACCCGGCGGCGGGGTGGGATGGTTTACAGCTTTGAATCTTGAGCGATTCACTGTTTAAATAAATCTTAGTGAGCAATGAAGAACCATCTCCACATTAATCTTGTGTAATTAGCGTTGTTACCCTTTGCAGCCTAGGAAGCACTGGAGACAAGCTTTATGCAGATACCCTTCCCTCGCCGGCTGCCTCTCCTCCACGCCGGGTTCCCTCTCCCCAGTTCCCGCCCCTCACTCCGCCTCGACCGCGGGCTCCGGTGCAGTTTGCGAGCCTCCTTTTCATGACACCGTGCACTGGGTACCTTCAAATTGATTATAAAGTTCTTGACTTTAAAAAATAAAAGTAAAAAAGCAGCAGCAGCAGCACCGAAAGAGGGGAGGAGCGCGTGCGGGCTGAGGCTACGAGAAGGACGGAGGCTCCGGAGAATCGGCACCTGCCTGTGGCCGCAGTGTGGTCTAGTTAAGGACAGATAGACCTCGACGTGTAGGGAGATTTAGGGCCTTTAAGACGTCATTTTCTCCAAGCAGCTGCTCTTGGGGCGCACCGCCTACGGTAGAGCGCTATTCTGGCAGGTAGGCACAGCTAGCCGAGTTCACCCCGAGGACCCCACTCCGGGCTCCAGGCGCGCACGTTTCCCAGGCATTAATCTTGAGCTGAGCCCTCAGCTGAGAGTTGCGACTAAAAGGAGATACGGCCCCAAAGGAGGAGGAGAGTGTTGGGACTCCCAACAAAACAAGTCTTTACTTGCAATTGTGGAGGGGACGGGGAGGGGTCGCGGTAGGCAGAGAGGCCAAGATGCGCGCACAGCCGCGCCCACACTTCCGCACAGACGGCGTTTGCGGTTCCCCTGCCCGGCTCTGGATTATCTGCTCTGGGTTTACTGTTTCGAGGGGCTTTACGTGAAACAAATAAATTTTTACTTGCTCCCAGGGACCGGCTTGTTGTTTTATGGCATGTACTTATTTAAAGCCTCTTTTGTCCGTGTTGAAATGGTCCCAGCTCCCCAGTGCTGTGCAGGGAGGGCTAGGAGCTTCGTCTGCGCAGCAAAACGAGGTGGGAGAGGACACACACACACACACACACACACACACACACACACGAATGCTTGCTTTTCTTTTTCACAAACCAGAACATAATGTTTTTAAATGTATTATGCAGAGGGCTAGAGGAAATGCATTCTAGAGTATACCTGAAATACCGCAGGCATTCAAGAATTTCTACACAAACTGCATTCTGATAAAAAAAAGGAACTTCAATGCAAATCTATTTATCCTCCTTTCATCTGTATCTGCTTAGGGTTTCTTCTTTTCTGACTCCTGCTTCCCCCAGAAGGTAAGCATAATGCTAGGCAAAAGCAAAGATTGGCTCCTTTAACCCGTAATAGCTGTCGTCTCTACACTTTGTTTATGAAATGGAATCAGAATGGGAGGGGGACTTAATTTAACGGTGCAACCGGGCTGTATAAATACAATATTCATTTTTTAAAAGTGAAGTGGATTTGGTTTACTCTGAAGAACAGTAATTCAAACAGCACCTATCTGCTCCAGATAGAGTAGCTATGCACATCTATACAGGCAAGTTTAAAATTTAGAACAAGGTTTTGATTTATTTCCTTTCTATCAGTGATTAATGCCCCTTAATTAGCTAATCTCAAAGCCATTATTTACAACCAGGGCAGACAAAGGGAAAACTGATGATCCAACACTTATGTCAGGTTGAAATTTTGAAACAACAACCCAAAAATGTTTTATTTAGAGTGGAGTCCCGAGTCTTCCAAATGAACCTCAAAATAACAAAGACACTCAAAAGAAAAATAGCTAAAACCAAAATAAAATAAAATAAAATAATCAAGAGCAACTATCCTCCCCCCAAGCCCAACCACAACTCTCCCCCTTTCCCCAGAAATTGCTGCCTGGAACAATTTGAGAATGTAGGTATTTGAATATCCTTTGTATTTTCTTCCCACCTACAAACCGATAAAATTTCTCGCTTTTGGTGACGGGAGGAGGAGTTTATAGTTGAACTTTACAAAATCGTTTTCAGGGTAAGAGGTCTGGGGATCGTAAAAGCAGTTTTGTCTTCGTACTTATCCAAGCGGGGCGTTCAGGGCTGGGGGCCCAGGTCCGCCTCCCAGCGCCCTCAGCACCCTGCGGCCGGGGTCGCGGGGCGCCTGCTACGCCGGGCAGGGCTTAGGCGTCCGCCAACTTCTCTTTGAACCCTGCTCCCCAAAGCGCCGCCCTCTCAGCGGCGCAATTTCAAGAGACCCTTAAAACTCATCTCTAGACAGGACTGCGGTTGCTCAGAGGTCCTTTGGCAGAAAACCAGATAGGTCGGGCAACCTGGGGGCGGTGAGGCCCTCCATTTGGGGGGTTTCAGGGGGTCACCTCGAAAGCCGGGGAGTGCGGGCCCCGGTTCCGCTAGCAGCAGAGAAGCCCCGGGAAGGGGCGAGCAGGCCAAGCCTGAACCGGGGCCTAGGCGCTCCACTGGGGACACACAAGCCACTCGGGTCATCTCGGTTGTCTGTCCTCTATCCCCCTTCAGAGCCGACAGTGGGGAGAGCACCCCCACGTCCACGCTCATCCCCATGACTTTTCTACAGGAAAAACCGTCCCCGCACTGCGTCTTGGTCCCTTGCGCGCACCGGCGTGCGCAGAGATAGAGAATGGCCGAAGAACGGGGCCCCGGGACAGGCTCTACGGCGAGCCTCCGGGAAGGGCCTCGAAAGGCGTCCAATCCGAACACTTGGGAGAGAAGCTCTAGGTTCATTCGTGCATTCCTGAATCCAAGACCCGAAGGCGAGCAGAAAAAACGATGTCTGGAAGTCGGAGCACGCCCTTCAGGCAGCAAGAAACCGGGATTAGAAATCCCGTCTGGAAAGTAGGCGGCCCAGGAGAGGGAACGCGGGGTCTCGGCGAGGGCAGGGCCGGCTGCGGGGCCGGGCGGGGGCGGGCGCCCGGCGTGGGGGACATGGCCAGACGGAGCTAGGGGAGCCAGCTAGGAGAGGCCGAGGACCCGTGTGTCCTTTGTCTGAAAGCACCCGCGTCCTAAATCAGAGGAACGAGGTCCTCCTTAGCTCTCTGACCCGGAGGCGCGACGCTTTCGAGGCAGAAATGAACCGAGGACCCGCACCTCCCCTCGGCCTGGAGGTTCCCGTCTCTCCCCCGCTCTCCTCCGCCCCTTCGGTGTACGCTGCACCGGCGCGGTGAGGGGAGAGAAGGAGGGAGCCGGGGAGGGAAAACCAACACGCTTCTCAGGGTAGAAAATAGAGCTGAGCATCCAGATTCCCAACATGTTTTTTCCATTTGCATTGATTTATTTGGACACGGTTGTTGGGGTGATAATTTCGCCTGACAGATTAACTATTAAAGTCTCCAAGTTCCCGATGATTGTGGAATCTGCTTGTGAAAATACCGATTTTTTGTTGTTGTTTATTTGTTTCTTTTTTTTCCTCTTTCCCAAATGAAACCCGGAGAATGCGCTTCGGTGTTGGGGACGGAGGGGCGTGGTGGGCAGACAGCTGTTGAATCCAAACAAAGACATTTACTGGATCCGACTCCGTTTGGGGTTCCATGTGGGAGGATGTTTTATCTCCTTCCCATTCCAATGGAAAGGAATAGGCTAGTCAAAAATGACGTGTTTATGGCAGACAGATGGGACAGGAAAGAATGGACCCTAACCAACAAAGGATGATTGCAATTTGGTTTCTGGGCGTGCAAATTTGGAAACCAACAAAATAACTAAGCAAGTCATAGATACCAACACTTAAGAAGTGTCTACAATGTTGACTCATAAACGACCCATCTCTTTCCTTCTCTATCTTCCTGTCGTGGATCAGGAATTGTGGCCCCGTCTAACAGACTGCCCGGGAAGCCAAAACTGCAGGACATTTTGCAAAACAAGGCTTGAAATCTCCCCGAAACTAACAAAGCCACCCGCCAGTCAGCCAGTCAGTCTCTGCCTCTCCCTCCCTCCCTCTCTCTCTCTC
>PVJL010005476.1:0-107426 GCA_004026885.1 Lyroderma lyra
ACTAAAAAATTTACAAACATATGGAAATTAAAGAACATATGCTTGGACAACCAATAAGTCAATAAATAAATCAAGAGGGAAATTTAAAAATATCTAGAGACAAACAAAATTGAAAACACACATAATAAAACATATGTGATGCAGCCAAGTCAGTACTAAGAGGGAAATTCACAGTGATACATTAAAAATGAATAGAGATCTCAAATAGACAATCTAACTCTACATATTCAATAACTAAAAAAGGAACAAACTAAGACCAAAGTGAGAAGAAAGAACATAATAAAAATTAGAGCAGAATACAAAAGGAAATAGAAAATCAATAAGAAGAAAATCAATAAAACTGAAGTTGGTTTTTTTGAAAAGATCAATGAAGTTTGTTAAAACTTTTAACTAGACTAAGAAAACAGAAGAGAAATAAATAAAATAAAAAATGAAAGAGGAGACATTACAACTGATGTCACAGAAATAAAAGAGAACATAAAAGATTGCTCTGAACAACTACATATCTTCAAATTGGATAACCAAAACAAATGGATATATTCCTAGAAAAATCTACAAATAGAAAATCTGAACAAATTCCTAAATTATAACAAGATTGAATAGGTAAACACACACACACACACACACACACACACACACACACACACACAAAACCTTCATATATAGAAAGCCCTAAAGTTTCCAAACACATAAAAGGTAGAATTAATAAATAAATTCAATAAAGTTGCATGATATAAAATCATCACACAAAAAGCAGTTGAGTTTCTATCACTAACAATTAACTATCACAAAAATAAATTAAGAAAGCAATTTTATTTACAACAGTCTGTCAAGGAATAAAATACTTAGGAATAATTCAACCAAGAAGGTTAAAGGCTAGTACACTAAACACTACAAAACATTGCTAAATGAAATTTAAAGACACAAATAATAAAAAGTTATCCAATGTTTATGAATTGGAAGAGTTAGTGCTATTAAAACCTCTATATTACCCAAAGCAATATACAGATTCAATGTAATTCCTGTCAAAATTCCAATGAAATTTTTTTACAGAAATAGAAAAAAAAGATCCTAAAATTTCCATGCAAACAAAAGTACCCTGAATAGCAAAAATAATTTAGAAAACAAAGCTGGAGGCATCCACATCTTAATTATAAAACACATTATAAAGCTATAGTAATCAAAACAGTATGTTCTAGATAAAGCTATATAGAGTAACAACAGAATAGAGAGCCCAGAAACAAACCCATGTAGATATACAGTCAGCTGACCTTTGACAGGGTGTCAAGGATACACAATGGCAAAAAAAACAGTTTATCAACTCAAAATCTATTAAAGACTAAGCATACTCCTAAAAGAAAACATAAGAGAAAATGAAGACATTGACATTTGTCTTAGCAATGATTTCTTGGATATCACATCAAAAGCCCAGTTATAAAAGCAAAAATAGATAAGCAGGGTTTTATAAACTTAACAGCCTTATGTACAGTAAAGGAAATAATCAACAGAATGAAAAGCAACCTACAGAACCATATATCTGATAATAGCTTAATATCCAAAATATATAAGGAACTCATACAACTCAATAGCAAAAAGACAATCTAATTTTGTTAAAAAAAAAAATAAGTAAACACATAGATGATACACTGCAGAATTATACACCTGGAACCTATGTAATTCTTATTAACCAATGTTACCCCATAAGTCTAATATATATGTGTGTGTATATATATATGTATAATTTAAAAATAGGCTAATAACTTGAATCACATTTCTTCAAAGATATACAAATGGCAAACAGGTATATGAAATTATGCTCCACATTACTAATCATCAGGGAAATGTAAACCAGAATACAAGGAGATACCTTCTCACTGTATGTTAGGATGGCAATTATTTAAAAAAATAAAATAAAATAAAATAAAACAGTAAGTGTTGGCAAAAATGTAGAAAAATTGAAACCCCTTGTGCACTATTGGTGGGAGTGTAAAATGATCAGCTACTATAGAAAACTGTGTTGAGGCTCTCAAAAAACATAAAATAGAACTATCATCCTATCCAGTAATCCCCCTTCTGGGTATTAACCCAAAAGAATTGAATTTGAGATTTCAAAAATATATTTGTACTTCCATGTTCATTGAAGTATTGTTCACAATAACCAAAAGGTGAAAACAACCTAAGTCAACTGATTGATGAGTGGATAAATGAAATGTGGTATATACATACAGTGGAATATTATTTGTCCACATACAAAAGTAAATCCTGTAATATGCTGCAACAAGGATGAAATTTAAGGACATTATGCTGAATAAAACAAGCCAGTCACAGAAAGACAATTACTGTAGGATTCCAATTATGTGAGTTATCTAAAGTAGTCAAACACATTGAAGCAGAAAGTAGATGGGAGTTCTCTAGGTGGTGGGGAAGTTGTTGATAGTTATAAAGTTCAAGTCACACAAGATGAAAAAGTGTGAGATTCTATTCTACAAAACTGTGATTATAGTTTTTGTAATTAAATTTAATGATACTATGTTATATACTTACAAATTTATTAAAAGGGTAGATGTCATGTGTTTTTTAGCACAATTTTTAAAAAAAGAAAAATCACCTCTCCATTTCTTCCTAGTATACCGAAGAATATCAGGTGCCATTTTAAAGGGGCAGGATCCCATTGTAAAAGGTACTTTACATGCT
The DNA here is from genome assembly GCA_004026885.1 of Lyroderma lyra. NCBI lineage: Eukaryota > Metazoa > Chordata > Mammalia > Chiroptera > Megadermatidae > Lyroderma > Lyroderma lyra. The sequence goes on from PVJL010005476.1 coordinate 2,695, forward strand.
CTCTTCAACTTTTTCACAGTCATGAAGAACATAAGATAAAATAAATCTCCAGAAGTTGTTGGGCTATTTGCTAACTCTTGAAGCCACTTAAATAACTACACATATTAAAAGCTTAGTAATAAAGAATTTCAATGATTATTCAAAGTTTCCACTCTCATTCTCAGTCATGCTCTGGGCACACTGGCTGTTTTTCATCCAAGTGCCAATTTGTGGTCTTAGAACCTTTGCATGTAACCTCTCTGTCTGGAAAGCTCCTGGCTCCTTCATCTGGCCTGGTCTTCGGTTTAGTGTGGTAGACAAGAAAAGACTGTTCAGACTATTCTTTCAGCACTGTCTTCCCTGTTTTTTCTCTCACTTGGTTGTTTTCCTTACCACAGTGTGTAGTCATATAGGTGTTTATTAATGTATTGATGTCTATTATGTCAATGAGGCCACAAAATCAATGAAGGCAAAATACAGGTTCTTTTTTATTGTTGTTGTTTATTCTTTATTTCAGGTCTGAATCTCCAGCATATGAAGTAAAGCAGTGCCTCTTTAACTTCAATGTGCGTATGTATTTCTTGGGATTCAATTTTTAGCTTTACTGAGGTATAATTGACAAATAAAATTCTAAGCTATTTAAAGTGTACATCGTGATGATTTAATATACATATACACTTTGAAGATTCTGCCCATCTAGTCAATGAATGCATCCGTCACCTCACACTATTAACTTTATTTATTTATTTATTTATTCATTTATTTGGTGTGAACATCTAAGTTCTACTTTCCTAGCAAATTTTAATTATACTATGTTACTATACTATAGTGTTATCAATTATAGTAACCATGTTATACATTAGATCCTCAGACCTTATTGACCCTACAACTGAAAGAACTAGGGGTTCTTATTATAATGGACATTCTGATGCAGTAGGTCTAGGGTGAGGCCCCAAATTCAGCATCACTCAAGCTCCAAGCAGATGCTTGCTGGTCTGCTGGTCTAAGGACCAAAAATTAAGTAGCAAGAATCTAGTGCATTAAAATGATTAAGTAAATAAATACATGTTGACTGAATTACTGAGAAGGACTAAATTAAAAATTATATGTAGAGAGAGGATACTACAACCAACTCTAACTTCAAGAATGCAATCAAAAGGATAGACCTAGAGGGTATTGTGCCAAGGGAGTAAGTCAGATAGAAAGAGCCAAATTCCATACAATTTCACTTACAAGTGGAATCTAAAGAACAAAATAAACAAACAAATGAAACAGAAACAAACTCATAGATACAGAGGACATTTTGCTGCTTGCCAAATAAGAGATCGGTTGGGGAATAAGTGAAAAAGGGAAAGGGAAAGGGATTAAGAACTACAAATTGGTAGTTACAAAATAGTCATGTGGATGTAAAGTACAACATAGGGAATATAGTCAATAATATTGTAATAACTATGCATAGGTGTCAGATGGGTACTAGATTTATTGAGGTGATAACTTTGTAAGCTATAAAATGTCTAATCACTACGTGGCACACCTAAATCTAATATGATAAAATCATGGCCAAGATTTTTCCAATTCAGCTTGAATGCTATGTAGTGCCTAAGCAGCAATTCTAGTTGAGTCAACAAATGATTCAACGAAGTTATTTTTATAGCACCTGAAATAGAAGAATAATTTTGGGAACTATAGACTGCTTGTGTTGCTCTCTTAAATCAGGCCATTCCATTACCAGATTTAAATTTTGGCAAAAACTAAAATTTAATTCAAAAATGTTAAAGAGTTAACCCTTATCCGATTTCACAATAAAGTAAATTTGTCAAAATGAAGATTGCCCATGTTAACTTAAATGTTTTCTGAATAAATGAATATGCCTATTATATGCCTGAAAACATTAATGGTTAAAAATATATGGGTTAATAGAGAGGAGTTTGTAACTTTCACAATGTTTCATAGTTAAAAGTGTAGGCATAAAATAAGGCAATCACAACATTTTGTAGTATATGAAGAAGGTATCCTGGAAGACAGGGAGAAAAAAGTTTACCTGTGACCAAAACGGTCAAGAACTTTGTGAAAGAAATTTCATTTAACTTGAGTTTTTAAGAATGACTCAAAGTTATTTTTAAGAATGACAATTAAGAATGACTCATAGTCATTTTTAAAAATCACTGGACAAGGTTACAAAAATGCCATGCCAGAAGGAGAAAAAAATGTACAAAAACAGAAAACAAGGCCAGGGTGCACTGTGCAAGTAAAAAGCCTAGGGTTTTCAGGAGGAGAGATGTTGAAAAGATTGATAAACCTCAAATCACAAAGACTCTTTTGGTTTCCATGAGGGGTTTGGGGTCTTATCTTGTAAGTCAGTAGCTTTCAACATGTGTTTCTCTGTAGTACAGATGACAGATGATATTCATATACACAATACAACACCATGGGTAGAGCCAAGGTCAGTATAATTCCTTGCACTACATCTATAGTGGTCTTTTACCAGGTAATGTAAGAAATCATATTTAAAATATAAATTGAAAGTGGTTTATCACTATTTTTATTCTCCTCAAACTGATTTAGTGAAGTAAATCATTCGCAAAAATTTTTGTATTACACCTCTGAGTGTAACACATCATATCACTGTGCCATTAACACCACAGTGTTCTAGAGTTTTTGCCATGTTAAAGACAGGATTCACCCAATATTTGAGGTAAGATTGTGCATTTTTTTTTTTAAAGTAAGGGCGTTTTGCTTGCAGGGAAGAAAGTGAATTGCCATGTAGAAATAGAGTGAGGACCACCATATTGCAATTCTCAACATAGATGGGACACATTTTCCTAGAGTGACATGAGAGATGAGAATTGGCTAGCCCAACCCCTATATCCAATCACTTTTTTCGGTCTCCACTGTAGTAGATAAGAAAAATAGTATCCACTTAACTTGTCTCTCCTGCAATGAGGAGCGAGCATGTGATAATTCAGGCCAATAATATTCTTCCTGTCTTGAATGAGGAGGTGATGCCTGAAGTGGAACAACCATCTTGTGTTCATAATTTCCAAGAAAATTGCTGAGAGCTAATATCCTTGAGCTGTCTACAGCAGCCTTTCTCCAAGATTCTTACGTTAAAAACCAAAATGAAAACCAAATGAAAGGTCCTATTTATTTAAGTTACTGCTAGTTGAGTTCTTTGTTCCTTGCACATAAGACGAGATGTTTCTGAATATGAAAACAGGACTTAATTAAAGTATATGCAACTCCCATAACTCCCATATCTGGGTGTTCTGATGTATTTCTTTTGTATCTTGGTGAAGCATCCTCTCATAAATCATTGCTTTGGTGACCCACTGTTACTGATGGGAGTATATTACATCTTTCAGTAGTGATGAAATAGGGGAAAAGGCTCAGTGCAACAATAGCACTGAGGATGTGAAGTAGAAAAAATGAAGAAAAACAAGTATTCAGAGAAAGAAAGAAATACAATATTTGATTTGGGAATTATAGAATTTAAGGTATTTGTGGAAAATCAAGAGACATTCAGTCATCTTCATGGAATCTGACTCTCAAGCTCCTGAGAGATATTAAATAGTCATGTGCTGATATGAAAATATTATTTAGGTAATGAAAAGTTAGGTCTATGGTCCACATAACTTCTAAATGGTGCCACAGTTTATTTTTAACTGAATAGGTTGACACTTAACAATGCTTACCTACCAATCAAGAATTTTAGAAATGGGTGTAGACATAAAAAAGTTTGGTTCACTTGCCTCATGTATACAACATTATAAAATGGGAGTGGACTCACTAATTTATTTGGTAAGAGACATTCGTTCCCACCAGCATGTTTTATCTGTCAAATGTGCAAACTAGATTCATACGTGAATTCATACATTCAACAAATAAGCTTACAGTCAAAAAGTAAGTATAAATACTAATCAAATAATCACATAATATAATAAAATTACAATTGTGATAATCATGAAGGAGATGATTTAGGAATATGGAACTATTAAATAAACTATTAAGTAATTTGACCTCTGAAGAAAATAAGGCAGCAGTTCCTTGAGAATTTAAAAAACTGGCTGAGAGCTGAAGGATGAGGAGAATTAAAGAGATGGGACAGGGTATGGAGAGTTCTAGGTTAGACATAGAAAACATCCGTGCCAATGCCTTGGAGTGGGAGGCAACAAAGAAATGAGAGAAATACAGAGAACCACTAGGATTCTCATGCAGTTAAGACTGGAGAACTCAGTAATGAAAAGATGGTTAAGGATTTTGTGGGCATATTAGGGAATTTTTTTCTTATCCTATACCACTGGAACATCCACTAAAGGTTTATAGGTATTAAACAGTGGATTAGCTAATCAAGATTGAATTCAATTGATGCTCCTGCCCTTAATCTTAATTTGTGAAAAACAACTATATCCAAACATTATTAAAAGTACCACTATTTGCAAATTACATATATAGTATTTGGAAGGAAAGTATAAATTAGGAAGAAATTTTATTATTTATTTTAATGATATATTGAGAAATCATAGGATTCAAATAAACATCTTAAATAAGTGTTAGTAATATTAAAGAGTCAAAATTAAAAAGAGCAACAACACAAAAGACATCCAGAACCAACCTGAAATGAGAAATAAAGATTATCACACCAATGCAACTAAAGATATAGTCAAGGAATAGGTAGAGGAAGAATTAATTGGGGAACTAAAGATACCTACTTTATATAATCAAACAAATGCAGAATCTAACCAGTTCATTATCTCTTGACTAGCATCCAGTAGATCAAGAAATTACATACATACATATCAGGTATGGGTGGAAAGCTCCAGGTCCGGAAGTACATCCAGACATGACCAAATGTAAACTCTGAACTGCTCAAATGTACCAGTTGTGTTCCCACTGAATGCATGCATACATGTGCACAGAACCTGCACATGTATACACATACACCTCTGCCCTCTAACCCTTGTTCTCTACACCCCTATTCTCATCTCGTGTAGTTCTGTATGTCCAGGTAGTTTGTGGACACCACAAAAAAAAAAAAAAACAGGTTAATCTCATACTCCATTCTCACAATGGATTACTAAAGACCAGCATTATTAGCTGCTTTTTAAATTCTAGTGAGGCAGCACTGAATTGCCTCAATTTCTTAGAGCACTCATGACAGTAACACAACTGTGGGAATCCTTTGTGCAATCATGTTCTTTATTATTCATCAAAATATATGAGATTTGGCTGGGAGGTTTGGGCAAGTGAGAGATTAGTTCATTTTAATGACAAGTCACTATATTAGGCATCCTTAAAGTTGAATATAGTCATTGGTTTAACTCATAGGAGGGCATTTTTTAGGTCAATTTGTTTTCTATTTTCTTATGTGTCTCCAGCATCTTTCAAACAATTCTGAATCTTTTAGTGTCACATGAAACTTTTTAGAGTTTTACTTTTAGCATTTTAGAGATTTTAGAGTTGTTTAAACTCTTAATTGAAATATTATCCCATGGATCGCAACATGAATTAATTTACACTTTACTAATAAAGTAGAACTTTATCAATTAACCATATAATATTACTATAAATAGAATTTAGAGGATACAAAAATAATGTTATTATATGTTGATAATCCAGCATACTATATTTCACAGGGCTGTTGCAGACTTTAAAAACATATAAAACTGCATAAAATTTATCTGAAATATTTATTAAAAACCATGTAGTCTAATGAGTAAGTTAATAATAATCATGGTGATATTTCTTATTTAATGAGCCAATAAATGACAGTTATTATATTTGTTCACATATCTCCCTCTTCATTTCTAAAACTATACTACTAAAATGTTTTACTTTGGGACCTATGTAATTATTGCTAACCACTGTCACCCCAATAAGTAAGGATATATAGGTAGGCTGACCAGACGTACCATTTTAAATGAGACAGAAAAAATGGTACTATCCCATTTCAAATGGTACATATGGTCAGCCTACGTACCTTGACACCTTGAATTTAGGCCACTGAGAATAGGCTGATTATATGTACCATTTTAAAAGTGGCAGTACCATTTTTTTGGTCCCATTTAAAATAGTATATATAGAATTGTGAGTACAGTAATTAATCCATATATTTATGTTGAATTAAATTTTTGACAATGGAGCCAAGATAATTCAATGAGGAAACAAAAGTTTTTCAAGGTATAGTACTGAAGACAATTGGATATACACATATAAAAGAAGGAAGCTGTAATCCTTCAATACAGCATACACAAAAATTAACTCAAAATCAATCAAAGATCTAATGTGAGAGCTAAAACTATGAAACTCTTAGGAAAAAAACCTAAGTATAAATGTTTGTAACCTTGTATCAAGCAATGGAATCTTCAATATGACACCAAAAGTAAAAGCAGCCAAAGAAAAAATAGACACATTTACTTTTATCAATTATAAAACTTCTGTGCTTCAGAGTATAATATCAAGAAAGTGAAAACACAACTCAATAGAATGCAAGAAAATATTTGCAAATCACATATCTGATAAGAGTCTAGTATCCAAAATATATAAGCAACTATTAGAACTCAACAGCTAAAAGTTCAATAATTGTATTAAAAAGGGATAAAATATTTGAATAGAAAATTTTTCAGAAAAAATATGAAGTGGAAGATAAATATGTTCAACATTATTAATCATTAGGGAAATGCAAAGCAAAACCTTAGTGAAATGCCACTTCACAAATACCAGGTGGTTTATAATCAAAAGGACAAAAAGGAGTAAGTGCTGGCAATGTTGAGGAGAAAAATGAACTCTCATACATTGATGAGCAAAAAGTAAAATAATACAGTCACTTTGGAAAATGGTGCGACAGTTCCTCAAAAAGATAAATATAAATTTACTATGCGACCCAGAAATTCTACTCCTACAATGTATCTAAGAGAATTGAAAACATGTCTACACACAAACTAGTTGAATGTCATAGCAGCACTATTCATAAAATCCCAAAAGTGGTAACAACCCAAATGTCCATCAACATATCCATACAGTAGAATATTACTCAGACAAAAAAAGAAAAAAACAATGATTCATGCCATAGCATGGATGAAACTTTAAAATATTATGGTAATATTTAAGAAAGAAGCAAAATACAAAAGGCCTCATATTGCATGATTTTTTTTATATGAAATGTTCAGATTAGGCAAATTTGTAGATTAAAAAAAATAGATTATTGGTTCAAAGGCCTGAAGGGGATGAATAGTGACTGCTAATGTGCTTGGAGTTGCTTTTGGGGGTGACAAAAATGTTCTGGAATTTGATAAATGTGACAACCGCACTACTCTATGCATACACTAAAAAACACTGAATTGCATACTTTAAAATAGTTAATATTTTGGTATATGAATAATATTTCAATTTAAAAAATACTAACAAAGTCAGAAAGAATCCTGCTCTGAAGATTTTGGGCAGAAGGTACCTAACCAATTGCTGATGCATTTAACTTTTCTGAGGTTAACCCAATAGGAGTCAGTAAATACTGCCCATCTGGAGAGAAATAACAGCTTAAAATAACTCCCTTCCTTTGGCTAAACTACTGAGTCCTTCTTTAATAAGAAAAGAGTTGATCTTCTCCATCTACTCTATATAACTCTGTGTTTGTATTGAAATACTAAAATATTTAAGAAAACAATGTATTAAATGCTGAGTGACAAGACATGAACATTACTTGGTTCTATCTTTCAAATACCCCATAATCTAGAAACTAAGGCAAAATTTGTTTAAAACATGAACATTCCATGCCCTTGCAAAACTGTGTGTTTATATTCCTACTCTCCAATTTATAGCAAAGGTCCAAAAATTGCTATGAAGTAATTGGAGTTGAAGTACATAAAGTACATACTTTGCATTGAGGGGTCTCAATAATAAAATTTATCTCTAAGTCCCAGAATGTAAGAGACATAGACTATCAGAGGAATTGGCCAATAACTAATTTTCAGATGGTTTGTGATAGCTATCCTGATGTAGAGAATAGAAGAGTGGGGGAAAGCCTTACTATGAATTTTAGGGATCACAGGCAGAAATCCAATCCCTAGGAACATTTGCAAGAAAGCATGTAACAGTGATCTCCAAAACAAATGAAGTACCAAGCCAGGAAGCGAGGCTGTAACTCAGAGATAGGAAAGCAAGAGGGTAGCATAGCTACTTTAATCTGCATACAAAGTCAAAATGAGTCCAGCATTAAATCTGATTCTCCTAACCTACTAGTGTTGAGCTACGTCTTATTCACATTTGTAACTCCTTCTTCAGATAAGAGTCTTGTATCATAGCATACCCTCTCTAACTATTTATTAGATAAATGAAAGAATGAATGAAATGGCCCTAGCTGTAATAGTTAGAGAGATACAGGGGCAAAAAGTTAAGTCAACCAGGATACTTGACTATATGCAACCAGACTTTTTAATGACATTAATAGCTTTCATGAGGTCAATAAACATAGTGTGAAAAATTATTCCTTAATTTCTGTAATTTACTACCAAGAATCAAGTTATTCAATTACCCTCCAATGTGGCCTCAGGCCTCACTGTAATTCTAGAATAATGGTTAACAAAGAGCTTCCAAACTAATTCAAGCAATCTGGCCAAGATTCCTCCTTCAATAAAACAAACATTCTAAATGTTGCTAACCTACAAGCATAGGCTATTAAAGACTGGTATCAAAAATTAAATTCTTGGGTTGGCTTTAGCTCAAGCGGTTACTTCGTCATGGTGCAACCAAAAATTAAATTCTTCTTATTGTCATGTTACATTTCTTACATTTCCAACATTTTAGCAATTGTCAGTAGCCAAGTATTTAATTGGGTGTTTATTAAAGTATTTCTATTCTATTGATGCTGTCACCTATACTCCAAAAATAAAGACGCTTAAGTTGTAATTTTTTGCTAAATTAGCACTTGTTAAGTAGAGCCCCAGGATGTCAGATGGTGAGCCATAGTCAACAAAGACAGATAGGGAACATGAGAGAGAGAAGTTTATTACTCACAGGTTCTGGAGAATGTGGTGAAATTATTATATAACAAGTTGACAATGACCTGTGGAATTGTATGCCTGAAACCTATTTCATCCTTTCTAACAGATGTCACCCCAAAAAGTCTATCAATAAAAATGAATTAAAAAAAAAAAAAAAGAACAAGGAATGCCTTGAAAGTTTACATGGAGAGGTGAAGGCATTGTACCAGCAGAGAGTGAGCCAGCTGCAGAACCTGGGGCATACACTTTTATTAGAGTCTTCAGGTGGAGTGCGTTTGGTTTCGGCAATTCAAATTAAAGAGCTGGGTTTGGTAAACTTCTGGGGTAGGAAAGGCACACATATTAAAGGGTGCACAGGGGCATAAAAATGGTTAGAAGAGGAGACTACTTATCAGAGGCTTTATACAAGTCATCTCAGAAACTTACACTTATTTATGACTCAGTTGTTTTGGGGGGCATGCACTTGAGGGAGGGGCTAATGTCAGTTCAAGGCTTCATGCAGGCTGTTTAGCCACAAAAAATGGATGGCAATGCAGCAATATTATAGAGTAGTTTGGCTACACTCTCTCAAAACCATAGATGCTTCCTTAGATATGGTTGGTACTTGAAGAGAATAAGATGATGTGTGTAGTCTTGCAATGCAGTTTATGTAAATTCAGAGCATAAACTTCTGAATCAGAGAATAAGCTTCTTAGTATTTACATTTTCATTTCTTTGAATCACAATGGGTGAGGGCAGTTATAATGAGTTACTTGGTTATTGGTAAGACACTCCTTGATTTTGTGATCAAACATCTTTGACTAACTGATTATATTGATATGAGAAAAATCCATGGAAGTTATGGCTACAAAGCAAATGATATTCTGGTTTCTACTTTCTCTGTCATATCCATAATAAACAAGAGATAATAAAGTTGTGATTACTATTACTCTTGGTAAGAATTTATTCACTAATAAAATGTTCAAAGACCAGGAAATGGAGTAATACTCTCTGATATATTGAAAATTACCATGTATTCATGTATTCATTCAACAAATCTGTATTAAGTGTCTACTAAATGGCTAGCACTTAGTGGGATATATAAGAGAAGACAAACATTGAGCATATTATCCAGAATTACTCATTTTTAACAATGCTTGAAATATACTGAACATCATTGATGTTAAGAAAATGATGAACAGGTTTTGGAACAATTACTTACTATATGAGAAAAATCTCAAACTTAGTGTTTTTCAAACGGTAGTAGTATTTTATAAGACATGTAGGTAAGATAATCAAAATTGAATATTTTATTTTTTTAATGTCTTCCTGACTGACCAACAGTGTCAGAAGCTTATACACTTCTGCCCAGTTCTTCCCTAAGCTTGCTCCTCCTTATGTTAGAAACTGGGTGATAGCTTTTGTTGATGTAAGAAAATTCCAAACCTGTAGAGAATTTTAATGAGTTTATTTGAGCCAAACTGACAATTGCTGGGAAGCAAACACTCAATGGATTGAGAAAATTCTCCAGAAAATGGCAGTTTTACCACTTATTTTATACATTACAATCAAAGGAGAAGTTACATAAAATCTATTGGTGATAGATTAGGGGCAGGAGAAAGCAAAGCAGGAAAATCTCTGTGATTGGATAAAAAGTGAAAGGAAAGGACACATTCCTTTGTGGGTACATGATAGTAAATAAGGAACATTTACAGCACACAGAGATGATATTCTCAGAACAAGATAAGAATAAAAGGTTCTGTGATCTTGTGCTCTGGGTGGTGGGTTGTGCTCTGAGGGATCCAGAAAAAGGGATTACTATGACATTCTAAGGGTATGTTATCTCAGATATAGAAAAACGATTAGATAGGCTTGTATGAGGAAAAGATTAACCTTTTTCAAGAAGGCTACAGGCCCAGAATGTGACTACCCACCATCACCCACCTTTAGTTAGGAATTTTTATGTGCAGACCATTCTATTTGGTTAATTTCGGTCTCTGAGTTTTGGGGCCCACAATGCACCCTTTGCCTGAGCTATTTGGATTTAGTATGTGGCCCCCTATTTCATCACACATTCAAGAGGTTTTCCTAGAGCTGTGCTCAAAAGTAAGAGCTATAAATCCTAGAATTATTTTTTATGATATAACATGTTGTTTGAGGTATAGTTATAGAACAATCTGTAACCAGAACACTAATCAAGTTTTCTTTTTTACATTATCTGTCCATTAACACATTCAGAATACCTCAGAACAGAAATAACTTCAAGGCAGTTTATAAGAAAATATGTGTATTTTATGCTATAAATATATAGTGCCGTAAATACAGTGCAAACCAATAAATATCTTGAGTAAACTAATGGTTTACTACTTAAAAGAAGCTTTCAGAGAGTCCTTTTGCAAAGTTAAAAATTGTTGACATTAAATCATGTACATAAATATGGATTTTCTTATTTTAAGTTTGCTTAATATGATATGTTCTCACAACTCAACTTCTCCAAACTTTTGAATCTGTATTTACTATTATTAAATAAAAAAGCATCAAGGTACACGGTGAAAGAACACTGGACTAAGAGTCAGGACTTCAGGTTTGTGTAAACTTGAGCTTGTGTTTTATTCCTCCAAACCTACTGTTAATTTTATGTGTCATATTGACTTTGTAAGAGATGCCCAGATAGCTGGTAAAACATTATTTCTGAATGTGTCTGTGAGGGTTTTTCTCCAGAAATTAGCACTTAAATTGGTAGAATGAGCAAAGCAGATAGCCTTTCCAATGTGGTGGGCACTGTCCAACTCCTTGAAGACCTAAATCAGAAGTGTCCAATCTTTTGGCTTCAGTGGGCCACATTGGAAGAAGAAGAAATATCTTGTCCACCCATAAAATACACTAACGCTAATGATAATTGAAGAGCTGATGTTTTAAGAAAGTTTACATATTTGTTTTGGGCCACATTTAAAGCTGTCCTGGGCTACATGTGGCCTACGGGCTGCAGGTTGGGCAAGCATGACCTAAATAGAACAAAAAGGTAGAAGAAGGTTGAATTTCCCCTCTCAATGTACTAGGATGTGCATCATCTCTCTCTCTCTCATTGGTGCTCCTCTGGGCTTACTCAGGCCAAGACTTGCACCATCTGTTCCCCTTCTTCTCAGATGTTCAAACTCAAACTGAGTCATCCTACTAGCTCTACTGGTCCCCAACTTGCAGAGGGCAGATTATGGGACTTCTTTAGCCTCCATAATCACATAAACAAAATCCTGTAATAATCTCTTTTAGCAGGAGATGTTATCAATATAGATACAGATATAGGCATATACAGATATAGAGATATAGATGCACGTATCTTATTGGTGCTGTTTCTCTAAGAACCCTACTACATAGTCCAAAATTGTACTAGATGCACGCTCAACTTCCATTTTATTCAAAAATTTCATAAGCCATGATGCAACAACTTCATGTCTGAAGCTTTATATTAGTACCTACAGCATAAAGGTAGAGTTTAATAAAACTAATCAATCATCCAGTGACTTCTTCGTGTAATGTAAGGTATTTGTAGAACACATTTCTAGTCTTTGTCACATCTATAGCTCTAGAGTTTTTCTGAGTGTTCAGAGATTCAGAGGATGTCAATAATATGAGGGCTGCACTTACCTTCCCTGTAATTCAGTGATCAATATTCCAACCTGCTTTTGGAGGACTTTACAATGAACCTAAGCTCATTGTCCCTTACACCATTAAAAGTGATTGCAGGACAAGTTTAACTTGAAAGTTAAACACACACTCTTTTAAACAAAGGACGATGATATATTCTAATTGTTGGGACACCTATCATGTTTACTGGGCCTATTGATTGTTTTTAAAACCTTATGTTGAAAAATCTTTCTAGCAATGACCCAGGGGAAGATAAAGTCTATATATGAAATTTAAAGGTCAGAGGTACATTGAGGATGCTATAGTATTTACCCTAATGTGGATTCATAGCCTTGGATCATCCTAAGAACATTTACATAGACAGTTTCCTAAGAATTCTGAATAGACCAATTATGTGAGAAGCTACTGCAAAAAGTAAGTCTATGTGGATCAGGACAATTACCTGATTCATACTGATAGATATAAAATGGAATCACATTAGAGGACATACTCTGATAATTGTTGGCACTGAAACCATATAGTTCTTCCTCTACTCTAAAGATCACCATGATGATTGACTATTTATTTCAACATGAGTATCAATTTTCCCCAACATATCTAGGCATTCAAGATTTGATAATCATCCTATTTGTCAGTGTTTATGTTTCTGTCTTTGCCACACTATGTCAAAATGCTTGCTACTTCCAGAAATTCCACCATCCTCTCCCTGCCTAAAATCTTTAACTGTCTCCTTATTCTACATAAATACCACCTTACCTTACTTACTTCTCCGTCCCCACCTGCAAGTAAGATTTCACTCTATTCTTCTCCACCTGTCTCATCATTAGTAAAAGTAAAATCAGAGCATTTGGAGTATCTCACTGTGCTTATTGGGTGCCTGTTTGCCTCTTTTTGTGGGAGAGTCCCAATCCAGAAAAGGGATTGTGCTGTTTTTCTTAGTATCCCAGCCTAGCTCAAAGCCAGTACGTGGCAGGCACTCAATGAATGATTCTGAATCAATCTTTTTATTCTGTAAATGGGAGAACTGAGGCTCAGAGAGAAGTCAAATAGCTTGTCTAAAGCCATTCAGCTGATTTGGGGCAGAACTACAAGTCCCCATTTTTGTAAGTTTATCGATCTTTCCATAGAACTACACCACATAAGCAACGTAGTTGGTCAATGTACATTCCTATTATTTTACTTATACCTTTGTCTTCTATTTTCTTTAAAGTGATATCCTGGTCATACTTACTCCTTAAAATTCTAACAACAAAAGCTTAAAATCACCTGTGACTATACCACATTTGCCTCTACTTTCTGGTTTGCTTGTTCTGCACACTTGAAAATTTTGACTACATCCTCAGAGCAAAGAATCTCTCTCTATTCTAATTACCTGAGTGTCTGCCCCATGGCAATTAGCCATATAATCCCAAAGCAGTTGCAAAGCAAAATTTAACTTACCAACATATTTTATCTTTATTGATATAACGTGATTATATCTCTGAAGATGTAATGCTCCAGAAATATTAGATATGTTCATATGAGATCCAAGAGCCATTTCAGATGATAAAAAAACAGTACCAGTTTATGGAATTTGAACCAGTCCATTAACTTTGCATTCCATAAAACTACCAGGTTAGGATTTTTAATTGAATGGGCATGAACTTTCTTAGTGGCTATTTCTTCCTTTCTATTAAAATCTCCTCCTTATTGCCTCTGAGTATACAAACACACACCTACATATGCAAACACTCCACTTAATTAAAACCAGAAACCCCATTCACTTAATTAGTGTGAATAAAGCACTCTTTCAAAAAGATGCTACCAACATTTGCCACTTTAGAAAAACTATTTAACAAAAAATAGTGACTCTCTAATTCTCTTTGGCTCTCTATAAATTGTGTTCAGAATGTGCCAACATATACATGCATACATGCTTCAGTTGCTACAAAAGGATTTTAAAAGAAGTTCATATCATATGAGTATATAATCAGAAACCTTTGTCATTTGCAGAAAAATAAAAACTGGTAAAACTCTTGATTTTTCTATTCAAATTTTCTTTGTACTTCAATAACAACTACTTTGTAGTTTAATTAATAAATAAATGGGACAATGAACATCAGACATGCTTCTAAATACTTCACATGAGATTTTTGATGTCAATTCTCACAATACTATTTATAGGAGTGCTATTTTTGCCTCTAAATGTAGATGAGAAAACTTAAGCACATATAGATTAAGTAATTTCATCAAGATTTCATAGCTAGTACATAGTATAGTGTGAATTTGCATCCAAGATATCTTGACTTTCAAGTCTATGCATATAATCACATAACTATACAAACCTAGTAATCAAAACAAGTGAAAACTGTGTCTTTTATTTGAAAATATATTTGTCCAGCTACTCTCATATATTTGTGAATACTCTAGGTACCTGTTATTGTTCAAAAGTGAATCTGTGATTTATAATTTTATTCAATATTATATAACATCTAAAATAAATCCTTATTCTGTAATGCATTGATTTACACATCTCATCTGTACTAAGGTAAACTTCTTCCTAAAACTACTTAAACAATCTTTCTTAATGCTCATTTGTTTACTTTAAGAAAACCATTTTTTTCTGTATTTTCTAAATATTTTAATACTATGAAAGTTTAGGAACCTCCCCCAAATCAGGAAATTTACAGAGCAGGCATCTGAGAAAACCAAATAGTTTACAGGGACTCTGTGAACTGAAATCATATATTAAATTCGTTAGGACCATCCTTGGGAATTTATACACTACTTTATCATTCACAGTTTAAGCAGGATAGTGATCTGACTTTCCGGTTAATCATGCATTAGCAACACAAAGTAGAAATAAATAGATGAATAAAGTAAAAGTGACCACTTAACAATTCTAAAGAAGAAAGGTTGGACATATAAAAACTGACAAGCATTTGTGTTATTAAAATACTTAATGATAAATATGACCTACTTCATCAATAAAGATCTAAATGTGTTCAATCTCAGTCATTTAGAAAGGAGTAATATATTGTACAAAATAATATATATTGTACAAGTTCTTTAAATTAAAAAATATTGCAAGTCAATTTAACTGCCAACATGGAAATTCTGTAAAAGTAGAAGAATGCTTCCCAAATGTCCAGGTAATACAAATACTAAAGGATAGAAAAATAAAAAGTTAAAAAGTGTCAAAAGACTAGATAAAAAGGAAAGGATATTAGGTAAGAAAATTGAGTGCAAATATCTGAGAAAGGAAAAGAGAACATAATGAATCAAAATAAAAAGATAATGAGTGTGGAGAGGAGGTATTAGCTTTAGGAACAGCTAATTCTAAGATATTCATTTGGACTATTTATAATTCCATTTTAGTGGGGTTTAGGAAAAGTTAATTCCAAGATATTTGCTTGAACTATTTACAATTCCATTTTGTCTGAGTTTAAACAAATAGCAAATGTCCACTAAATGACATTGAATATTTTAATAGTTTAGATCTAATAAGGCCATGGAAATAGTGAACTTATCTTAATTTTTTTTTTGTCTTAAAAGTTCCTATGTCTATACAAGGTTCACTTAAACATATATCACCGTGGTTTTCTCATATTTAGTGCATTTATTGTGCATAACTAATTTGTTTAATGTAATGCAAGTAAGAACAATAATAGTAATATAATATTTTAACTAGTTCTTGGAAATTTGAGAGTTGTTCAGAATGTATCCAGCCATGCAATATAAAGAACAGAGGCACTTATGACTGGATTTTTTCCAAACAGCCCTCATACTCTGTATTATCTTTAATGATTTGCATGTGTAATGGATACTAATGGCATATTACACATCCACTTGAGCTTCCTTCTACTGTGCTTTCCTGTATGCTAAGATGTTAAAAATTACATTTTTCAGAGTTTTCTATAGTCAAGATTCCAGATATGATTTAGCATCCATTCATTGTACATTCTCCTATGTGATTTGAATTTGGAATTGTGCAAAGCGAAAGAGATGCAGAGTTTGAGGCTCCATTTTGTTGATGTTGCAGCAATATGGCCCTACGTTTAATGGCCAATTGATTTGGAGACTCCCTTAGTAATAACAGCAGTTTCCTAATTGTGGTGTAGGAGAAAAACTTTAAGGTATCAAACTTCCAGATTTTGAGACCTGGTGCCTAGTTCTGTAGTGTGATTCTGGAGATGACGAGCGCTTTTGAAGTTTGGCCTGAAGCCAGCTCTTTCGATAATATTTTTAGCTAGTAAATATCTGGGAACAAATAATTTTCTTTGTAGGTTTGGGGAAGTTGTTCATTTTTTCCATAGCTAATTCGTATCCAAATAAATCATATTAGGAAGAAAGGGTTAAAATGTATTCTCTGACAATCAAAGTAGGATTTTCGACTTCATAGCAAAACAGTAGTAGGCTTAATAACAAAGCATTATTAAGAGAGCAGATAATATTAAAATTTACTTAGCTCTCTAATGTAATGTTTAATATATACTACCCCAAATATGGCACTTTAGGCATCCTGAAAATCTTAAGCTGAAGGAACTTGAGAAGATAGCAGAATCAGGAAGGTCACTCTGACCTCCCTACACTTGCCCTTCCTTCCAAAATGCAAGAGATGAATCTCTCATATAAAGGGGTTCAGAATGAACCTCGCCCAAATATGACACTTTGACATATATTTTGTTTTGAGCTGAAAACAATCAAGACTTGGACAACTAAAAAAAAAACCAAAAAACTGAAAGGTGGTTACATAGGTCTATTATTCTTTATAATTTGTAATAAACTCATTATGTTTAATAATAAGGAATATCAAGCAATAAAGTTTTTAAAGCCAGAAAGCTCCATTGACAAAAAGAAAAAAAAAAAGCCCAATTTGTAAATAAAAAAAACAAAAAACAGAAAAACCTCAACAACTCAAGATAAATTTTTACCTCTTCCTTACTACCTAAAATAATTTAGATAGAGGACCTGGTCCACAAAGAGCTATAACTAGAGATAACTTTCTATCTGAATGGACTATCTTTATGGCAGGACAAATATCTAACCACCAAACATCTGCTTTTCCTATCTTCCTGTCAATTACCCCTTTCCTCTTTGAAGCCCCAGGCCCCTATCCCATTCCTTTGCTCAGGATGGTATATAAGCTTCAATTGCTTGACCCATCCTTGGGTCTCGTTGTGTTTGTGGGGCTCCCATATATATATATAATTACATTTGTTTTTTTCCTGTTAATCTAACTAAATTTAATTATAGACTAGTGAAAGAACATAGAACAGGCTTGTCCAACCCGAGGTCTGCAAGCCACATGTAGCCCCGGACAGCTTTGAACGCACCCAACATAAATCCGTTAACTTTCTTAAAACATTATGAGATTTTTTTGCCACCTTTTTTTTTTTTTTTAGGCCATCAGCAATTGTTAGTGTGGCTAGCCCAAGGCAATTCTTTTTTTTTTTTCCAATGTGGCCCAGGGAAGCCAAAAGATTGAACACCCCTGGCCTAGAAGCATAGAGTGAAATATTTTCCTACCCTATAATACCCTCTCTTTACTAGGGAGGTGGAAAGCAATCTGACCACCAGAAGTAGGAAATAATGGATCTGAGCAATTGGTAAAAACAAACCTTTTTAAATAATCCTTATCTTTCTAGTTACTTCATTACCATTTACTATCCACAACCCAAATCCTTTTGTCCTGTCAATTTTCCACAATTTTATTATTATTACTTCTATGTCTACAAAGCATTAAAAAAAAGCTTCTTGTTCTGGTCAGTACTTTGGGTATTTATTCTCTTGTGAAGGTTTTCATGTTCATATAAAAATTAAAAAATATAAATTTATGCATATGCTTTCCTCCTGTTAAACTGTCATTCTCAGCTTAATTATCAAACCCAGCCAGGGATGATAACTGGATCAAGGAAAACTTCGTCCTTTCTTCTACCAGACTAGACCACTTCTCAAAAGAGTAAAGAATAGACTATTGAAGAATGGAGTATCTAGTGTCAATAGCAGCACTATGATTGATGGGACAAAAGAGGAAATCCAAGTAAGAGAGAAAGAGGTTGAAATGTATGTGTTTTGATCTCCTGTCTCCATGTTTGGTGCCAGAGGGTAGAGGCAGGTAAGATCATAAAATGTAAAGGTGAGGCTGTGTCACTTCATGTTTGGAATTCTAGAAAAAGATTCCATCGAAGACTGCCTTATAACTGAATTTGGGAGTAGTCATATCAAAGGGAGTCTTAATAAAAGCTAATTAAATTCGAAGGAGGTAGACTATTGCGTTCCTGAATACATGTGATGTGATTTATGATAAAAAATATGTATTTGATCTTAGTCCTTGCTTCTTACACAGAGCTCCTAAATGTCTTGGAATTTCTTAAGTAATATACATAAGAACAATAAAAATGTCTTTTGTAATTCAACAAGCCTCTTTCAACCACCCCTTAGTTTATGTTAATGAGGTGACTTTTGAAAAGCCCCTAAGATGAAGGTTGGTTGCCAAGGGAACCAAACACGTGATTAGAGGGTTGGAACTTAGGCTTCATTCCCCTACTACTCACATCTAGAGAGAGGAGAGAGGTTGGAGGTTAAATCAACCACCAGTGACCACTGATTTCAATCAACCAAGCCTACACAATAAAGCCTTATTACTGATCCAAAAGGACAGAGCTATGGCACCTGCTGGATTACTAAACACATGGGGGTGGAAGGAGAGTAGTATACCGTGATACAGGATGGAACCTCTTTGCCACTTCCCCCTTACGTTGCACCTGTGTTATATATCCTTTATAAGTAACCAGTAAACTGTAATGTTTAAGTCTCAGACATGTCGACACTGCATCTCCAGCAATTTGTCAATTACATTTCGGTTTTGCTACCCCGGAACAGATTTCTGTTTGTGAGTTCTGCTCCAGTAGTACAAGACTCCTTCTGTATTTGCCTTTCAGTGTCTCGAATCTTTAAGGCAGGGGTTTGTCCTGTGTCCTTCCCTCTCTTCCAGATTCAAGAACAGTTGTTGATTTTCCATTTGTTTAGTTTTGTACTTGTTAGGATGGAGTTAAAAACTCTCAAGTTTATTATATGTAAAACCAGAAACCAGAAAGCACTTGTGTTTTTTCATTATAGCCTTTCAGCATCTCAAAAAATAATTTTCTCTTGTTATTTGCACAAATATTTCCATAACTTTAACGATCAACATTAGTTACTTGATTATCATAGTTTATTTAAAGTTTTCTCTGTCTTTGTAGTTCCCCATTCCATTCTATATTGCTGTAAAGTTTTTTCTCAATGATACGATTATTTCACTTCCATATTTGAAAATCTCTTCAAGATGTAATAAAATCTCTTTGTATAGCAATAAAACCTAGCAAATAAAAATCTACTTAATAGGTATTTATTATATTTGATCTTTGACAGAGATTGTATTTCTTTACAGAATTAGACGTTATCTTCAATATATTAAACACTATACTACTGTCCTACTGACACAGCTAGCCCTATTTTTGAATCACAATTTTTGGATAAAGGAAGTATACAAAAAAATCTCATTGTTTAGATGTCACAATTTATAACTATATAAAACATAACTATATATATGGTTATATATAAAAAAGTAAAAATAATTATGCATATATCAAATTTTCTCTCTATATATAAATCTATTTATATATCATCTATTTATCTATCATCATCTCTTTGAAAAACTATACAGAAAATTACCTAAATAGAACTTTTTAAAGGGCAGGAATTATAATTATAATAGACATCTGACATGTAAGAGAAGACACTTTGAAGGAAAGGTTATCTGTGGACAGTGGGTAACAGATATGGGGAGGGTAAAGGAAACTGAATGGAGAAAAGTAAGAAAATGTTGAACTGAAAATTAGGAGTCTTTGTAGTTAACGGTTAGGTTTAATAATTGATACAATTCTGAAATTCAGTAAAATGATCAGAAAAACGTAACATTTATAATGTTCTACCCATATTTTAAAAAAGAAAATGTATCTGCTACAATTCCTTCAAATCAAATAATCAATATATTGTATTGCATTGTCATATTAAACAAAAGTCAACTTAATCGTGTTCACCACAGAATAAACTTTTTCTCTTCTTTCTTTTCTGCCTTTCTCTTTCTGTGTGTATGTATGTACGCATGTATGTATATATATGCCTTGAGCACATCATCAGAAAATGAGATTATATACTATTTTTCTTGGCCAGAAATGTGTCTGCTTCTTAAATTAATATGGTAATCTTTTTCATACTGGTAATTCTAGTATTAGGTAATGTTTAATAACAAGAATCATATCTATTAACCTCTTAAACTGAACTGTCAATATTTTGCTTATTTTCATCAAATCTTACAAATGAAGAATTGAGATGCATATTTACAAATGAAATAGGAGAAACATACATAATTTATACATAAATCTGGTTATGAAAGTATTCTGTGAGTTAAATTTATATGTGGAATAGTCTAGACTTATAGATAAAACAGAAGAAAACTATTGAGGTTACTCAGGTATTAAAAACAGATTCTATTCCAGAGTCTTCCTTAAAAGAAAATCTCTTATAAACAGACAGCCTCGTCTAGAGACTAACCACCTTTTTCTTCCCTCATCCCTCCTCCCATGTACCTCCTTTTTTTGTGTGCATATGCATGTTTTAGTTAAATCACTGACAAGGAAACAACCAGCCTTATGTTTTCACTAATGTTAGAAACAGCACATAGAATTTGTAATGTTAAGCATAACAGCTGATCATACTATAGAGGAGTAGAAAAGGAGAAAAAAACGATGCCATTAACCATGCAAATGTGTGCCACATCTGTACAAAAGTGTAATTTGCATGAATACGGCTAAGGCAAGCAGGATTACTGTCATTAGAGCAATGCTGTTTGCACTGCTGTACTGTACTTAAGGTTGTATGGGTGTTTCCATTTATAATGCCCCCCACCCTTTTTAGGGGTTTATAATTTGGTTGTAATAATCTGCTTTCGGATGAAACATTACTACAAGTCACAGAGGGGAGCAATTTTTAATTACAAAATTGGATTCAAATTGTTTCAGCCATATTTTTAGCTGCAGAAGAACATTTAAACACACTAACAAAAAAAATTATGTTTTCATTTAAAATAAGAGTCATTTGAATTGAATTTGTTAGAATGTGCTGGGTGTTTTCATATTTAAGATAGAAACCTAGTTTTATTGCAGCACTTTATGTTTGTTGACTTTGTGTAGTCTCTCAAAGAGACTTTGTCCATTTTAGTTAACAATCTTCCAAAAGAAGTTATTTCAAGTAAATATTGTATTAATGCCATTATAATACCAACTCTTGATAAACTATATATTGCATATTGATATAGAATTTCTTTAGCCTTTAACAAGACACATGATAGTACACATATTTTTAAAAAATTGCAATTAGTGTTGCCTATTTATGGATGAGTAATAAATTCCTTTAGCAACTTCAGGTTAGAAACCACCTTAATTGATACAATAGAGTTTTCTTTTAAATCAAAGATTCAATTACAACTCACAAGTATGAATTAGAGTAACCAGTGTATTGACTTGCCTCAGGCATCGGTTGTCAAGAGATTTTTGGCTTGGCATTGGTTAGGATCAGTTTCAGCAACTTTCTATTCCAAAAAGAACAGATATTTATATATACTGGTGTTCTTTGTTATATATGGCTAGAAGCATATTAGAAACAGAACCTAAGCTAATGTTCATGCATATAATAGTTATTGTTAATTGAGTTAATTCAGATTGTTTCTACAATACTCTTGGGATGAAATATTTATTAGTTTATGTAAATCTCCATGGCTATTGAGAATTGTCATTTTATAGATATACAATCTATATGTACTAAAAATACATTCACATTCACAGTTATAGACATATCAGTTGGGATCCTTTCAGAAAATTGATGACACCATTATATAGGAAAGTTCTAATAGAGTTTAATAAAACGACTATTTATGGCATGAGTGGGATGAAAAGAGGCCATAAGAAATCGTACAGCCTCTTGGGATCAGTAACAGAGGATTAAATAGCACATCTAGGTCTGAAGGGCAGGAGTAAGGGACAGTTACTGAAAGCTGGAGAGACAGAGTAGGAGAGCCCCTCTTGATGGAAATGGTGACTTTTTGTCAAAGGAAACAACAATCCGGTAGTATTCTCTCACAGGAGGATCAGGGGGGATTAAACACTTGAATCTCAATTCACTCACTGGCCTTGATGTTCTTGTAATGTTCATTCTAGGCCAATGGAAGGAAAAACAGAGTCTGTCCTTGACCAGTGGAGGGGAAATCCAGAATAATAAGTAATACTAATAGTGTTACTGAATTTAAATGGCTGCAACTATTAACAAGTAAGGTTGTTTTGTTGATATACATGTTCATGCAACTCACTACTTTATTAAAACATTAATTCATCAATTAATCAATTCACAAATCATGTAGCAAAAAATTTTGCAAAAAAAAGTTGGATATGACATGATTTGTGCTATAGAAAAGAGCAAAATGTGATGGGGAGATAGCATCTCATTTATAAAATTATCTATAATTCTGTAGTATATGCTATTTCAGTGGTACAAATTAACTGCCTGAGAAAAATTATCTCAGTGGTACAAGAATCCAAAAGAACACAGCAGCTCAAGGAATGTTTCATGTGGAAGCCGTGTTAGTTTAAAAAAGAATGGGCTTGTACCTTCTAGAAGGGGAACTGAAATGCCAATATATATGGAATTTGTGTTTTGTTGAATATGAAAAAAAAAATCTAAGTTTCAGAATAAGGAAGTAAAACAATTATAACAACCCATTAGAAAGATGAGAGTTGCTTCCCCAATTAGACTGGACCACTTTGGAGAGGCTAGGGGTGTGTATCATTAGAAAGCAACATTAACATTCATTGAGATGACAAGGATTACAAATAGAACAGAAACAAGAAAATAAAAAAAGGAACAGACACCCAACAAAAGAGAGTTCACAATGTATTTCATACTGTATTTAAATTTGAAATAGTTGTGTCAGATCAACTTTAAAGAAAAGGAGAAGAAATATTTGATTATCAAGTATATCACCATCTAGTATCATATCCTTCTGAATATAAAAGTTTCTTCCCAATGTGCTTTTACAAAGCCAAGGGGGGCCGATCGCTTTCTCCTCTGCCTCCCTGCCGTTTCAACAAGTATCATTATCTCTAATCCCAGCCTTGCTCGTCCTGCTGAGCATCCAATAGCTATTAAAGATAGCTTTTTGCAGTATTAACTGAAACCCTCAGTCCAGTGGCAGCATGTGGATATTTTGACATATTTTAAACCATGTTTTTTTTTTGAACAGCTTATTCGAATTCAAGATATTTAGATCTAAAAAACATA
This sequence comes from Lyroderma lyra, assembly GCA_004026885.1. Taxonomy (NCBI): domain Eukaryota; kingdom Metazoa; phylum Chordata; class Mammalia; order Chiroptera; family Megadermatidae; genus Lyroderma; species Lyroderma lyra. The sequence goes on from PVJL010005476.1 coordinate 26,649, forward strand.
TTCACCTTACCTGCCTTGGCACACAGCGCTAGAAAATTGTATGCCGTTCTTTTTTGGGGATTGATACTAATTATGAAAATTGGTTTATTATGTTTACATGGAAATTGGCTTTGTGAAATCAAAACATACTAATGTAACACAAGCATTAAGAGCTTCGATAATATTGAAAATTTATCAGTCAAGTAAAAATCCAAGACATGACTAGAAATAATAGAATAATACAGGGTCTAGTAGAAGTAACACCCTTTTTTAAGTAGTTAAATTATTCTTATGCTACAGAATTACATGCTTATGATTTTGTAATAAAAGATTTGGAATAGATTACTAGCTCATAAAAAGGGTGTTCCTTCTGTTGGACCTTATATATGACCCCTTCTTAAAAGTCCACATGAACATAAAATTAGTGCAACTATTAAAGCTGAAATTCTTTTCTCTTTCAGTTTTTATCCTATCATGTAAAGATGCTAAGTTAACAATTTATGAGTTAGGCCTAACTTTGAAAGACCTGAAAAATGGACCTGCGAGCAACTCTCTGTGTCTCTCTGGCCTTCTGTTGCCAACTCCTGTTAAATTTAAAAGTTGGTCTTATTGATCTTTAACCTCTCTTCCAGATCACTGACATGATTCCTTAATTTACCTTTAAATACACGTATGTTCAATATGTTCAATAAAATGTTCAATATGCAAATACAATTATGTTGTATGTTCATGAATTGAATTTGGGAGATGATTATGGTTCATAATAACAATATGTGAAGATCAAGGTTTTGTCTTTGGGGCATCAAGCAGTAAAGCTAAAGATTAAACACACACACACACACCAGTCAGTAAGCATATTTTCAAACATCTGGATCTTTTATATTATGGAGACCAAAACTTCCAGATGTTTTCACTGAGGTGTAGTGCTAGACGTATTTTCAATATATCCCTTGAGAATCTCAATTTTACTAACCCCAAAGAAGCACACATGTATTTTGTGTGTGTGTGTGTGTGTGTGTGAGAGAGAGAGAGAGAGAGAGAGAGAGAGAGAGAAAGGAAGGATGGAGGGATGGAGGGATGGAGGGATGGAGGGAAGGAAAATTCCCATTCTCCTACTCCACAGAATGTAACAGTGCATCCTACAACCAATTGCGACAAAAATGAGATTAATTTTTCACTTCTTCACATTACTGTCATTTTAACCTTGGTCTCATATTTAAAGGAAGGATTTATCATGACTTCATTTCTCAAAGAATCATCATTTCAAATATATTTCTGTCTATAATTCAGCATGTATGTGTCTGTATACTTTCACAGTGTCTTGTGACTTGCCTTGTATTTTATTCTACTTGAATCTTGGGCTCAAATATACCTAAACCTGCACTATTCTTTTATTCCTCACTGAGCTTGGGCTGCAAACAGGTGGGGAAGGCCTTTCACTGAGCTGCAAGTCTACTTTGGTCACCAAAGAAGTCTGCTTCCCTGACTTGTCAGGTCAGGACAAGGCTGTAAAAAGAAGAGTTTTTAGAAATGCATGACTTCATGTGGTCAGATGTGTCAAAAATTGTTTAAAATAATACAATCCTGAGAACAGCAAAAAGAATTACTGGTATTTTCTTTTCCTATATCCCACATTTATGGAAAATAACATAAAGGCACATCAGGAATACATCTGAGATGCAGTTATTTTCTCCAAATAAGTTTTTGCCAAAGTTACTGCACTTACAACTGTTATACTTATTAATTACCTCGATACATTAGTCTATCTCTGACTGCCTATTCTGGATACTATGGTTTAACACTAAGAATTATCATGACAGAAATCACATTCCCAAGGGAATCCTTTACACATTTTAAAACAATTCTACTCTTTGACCTTAAATGAAAATAATGGAAAAATAATGAATAACTAACATTTTCTAATTATGCTGATACTTTTGCAAAGTTTTGTCAGTGTACATTTTACTGGGATACTCTGAGTTACATGTAATTATGATCAAATAATTATGAGGCAGAAAATATATTTATCTTTCTAATACACTGTTGAGTTATTGTGTATATTATATACCTAATCATGAGGAAAAAAGCCTTAATTTATATTCACTAGTTGGAGCATTTTTTTTCTTTAAATAAGTTAATTTAATTTTGTAGTTTGAAAGTCACTTTTTATTTTCACATTCTATTCATTGATGCTACCAAATTCAGCAAAAATATGTGTATTAATTTATGTTGACAAAGCTTTTTTGTTCACTTAAATAAAGTAAATTGGTGTACAGTAATGTACTCCATGCCCTCCAAGTCTCCTTGGTGTGTCCATTTGCGTTTTGTTCACAAGGTGGAGCAATACAGTTTGCAGGTGCAATTTGGAAGCACTTTCAAAACATAACATGTCATTTTATTCCTGAACGTGATCAGTATATCAGCCTGAGAATTTCATAGCACAAATTATATTTAATTTCTGAAATTCGTGAAAGCCTAAATTTGAATAGGTAGTCATAATTTTCTTACCTAAAAAAGCACTGAAGAAACTAAATATATTTAAAGGTATTTTTCTTTGTAAATTCAGGCTTGCAATGTATGTTGAGAATAAGTAAACAGTTGGCAAGGAACTCCCTCTTGTGGTCAAACATTCTTAATTAGAAAAAGAAATTTGTACTCAGCTGATGGTCTGGATTATTAAAATATGGGTCACTTGTAACCAAGATGAACAATACTGATATGTTGATTTACTGAAGCAATTCATTGCAAATTAGAGCTGAATTCTGTAATATATGCTCTTAATAGTTCCAAAAAAAGAGCTTCACACTACTGTTCAAAATAGATCCACTTTGAATTTCAATTTTCAAGGTTTCTTATAACTTTTAAAATATTATGGCAGTCTTTTAAAATTAAATGCACACACATTTACCTGTGTGTGTGTGTGTGTGTGTGTGTGTGTGTGTGTGTCAGACACAGAGTGGAAGACATTTATGAACTTTGTAAGAGTATTTTAAGAAGCTCACATCCTTTTGTTTTGGTCTCAGTACTTTGTTTTTCATAGTTTCTAAAACTACAGAACTGCTAAATGTTTCTTTAAGCAGCAGGAGAAACAGTTCCCGCGTGCTGTTAACCAATACTTACCCAGAGTACATGTGACAAGGGAGTCTATTGTCAGAGGCAATAAATGCGACATTCCATCAGATATGTCCTAAACACTCATTTTATGAATGAGGGAAATTACCAGACATATAGTGAAGCTCACAAATTATTTCTTTCCTGATCGTTAGACTTAAGCAGTTCCTCCAACCACTTTACAAGATCAGTAATAGACAGACACTATCAGTCCTAACACTGAGTATGCAATTCATTTCCACAGTATCAAATTAAAACCTGATGCCAAGAAGCCTGAGATTTAACTTACCTTCTGAGAGCACATCAAAGATCGGTAAGAAGGCCCTGTGCTCAGAGCAGGTCATTGCTGCCAGTTCAAATATGTACTGATGATACACCCTGAACCAACTTCTTTTGGGGATGACTTTCAATATGAGCAAAAGAAGGCTCCATGGTTTAATTGAGTCATTATTTAAGGAGGACAGAGGAAGGGAGGGAGGAAGGAAGGGAAGAAAAGCGAGAGATTAAAGTTCTGCAGTTTGTGCAAGGAATGCCTACGTGAGGAAAGAGCCATACCTGTATATGTTCAGTTTCCAACATAACTTTGCCTGCCTGAAGTTGAACATTCAATTAATTATCAGGCAATAATGCACTTACACTTCCTTTACATAAGCTAAAGAAGAATATACATGAGAGGACAAAATGTTTTACCTTTAATTTTTTGTTCATATTTCTCAACTGCTCGTATTGTTAACTTCTGGTGACTATTATGTATTTTATATATAAATGGTTCTCCTTAATGAGAACTATGGAAAAATCAGAAGTGTACTAATTTTTAAAAACATTAGAAATGTAATAAGCAACTGTGCTTCACAAAACATGGGTAACTGTGTAGTGGTATTAAAAACAGTATTCAACATTGACTGATTTCTGTGTTCATAGATGGATTTGTTTGTTTTTTAATATTCTTATTTTTAACATCAACATACTTTCTATTAAATAAAAGACCTGCAATGTATTTTCTCAAACCACCATAGCTGGAGCCTTTTAAACATCTTTCTAAATATCTTTAGTCACATGCCTAATTATTTAGCAATACAATATATTCTTAAATTTGTGAATTATAATACAAAATGCCACAACATTTTGATCAATGTATTTTACTTTTTACTTTAGCATTGGCTTATTTTAATGAATTTGTAAATACATTCACAAATTCATTTTTAATTAAATCAACTATGAATTCATAGCATTGTTAAAAATATAATTTGTGTAATTTCTTTCCAATGTAAGTTTCTTAAGACTGGGAATAAGTAATTCATCTCTGACCTTAAACGTAGGTTGTTTGCAAAGGAAATAATATTAATGAATAATAATGTTTTCACCATCTACCCTCTTTTACTCTATACTTTCACTCACTACATAATACCAAGGCTTCTGTAATCGTTTTAGAATTAAAAAGATGTCTTCAAAATATTAACTCAGCTCTTTGTACACAAGATAGAAATTTAGTGGAATGTGGCTACTCTTAAAGGTCATTAATGGTTTTTAACATATTTTTCTACAATTATTTTCCAGAAGGGTAATTTATTTCATGAGAAAAAGAGGTAGAGTAACAAGTACCTATGTACGCAAAATCAATCTATAATTTATCTACCTTTATGTCTGTTTTTTCAATTCTATTATATTGAATCTAAAATTCCACTCATTACAAAATGTGCAATTATTTTTGGTACCAGTGAGATAAAAGAACTATACCAATTATAAGATACCTTTGATTATATGACAAGTTCTTCTTTTAAAAAGATTAAAATTTAGAATCAATGTGTACATAGTCAGAGGTATATACAGTACATAGAGAAATGTAAAAAAAAAAAAATCACGTGTAATATTATATATACACCCCCCCCCCCCGCAAAACACACACCACACATAACTCTGGCAATGGTTTTAATAATTCTTTAAAATAAATGATTTAAATTAACATCACATTTTTACAACCTGGAAATTTTTACCTGGAATATATGCTATGAATGTATGCTTCGGTCATTTGTAAGATATAAAATAATATGCAAATATATAAAGTAGGAGCAGCTAAAACAAAACAAAACAAAACACATTTATCTGCAGTAAACCTTCGGTTTCCGCAAATATTTTAAAGAGGTAGGTAGGGAAGGTTCCTTTCAAATATTGTATAAAAATAGGTGGTATACATTGTCTCTTCTATGCCTATGGCAGACATTGCTACACTTATTCATTAACTCTAAGATGCCATCAATTATTAGACACACCATTATTTTATGTTTGATTAAAAAGGAAAAACAAAAAAGACTGCCAATTAGATTATGACATGTCATTGGTTGTCAGACATACCAATGCTAGAGAAGAAAGAATATCAACCCTAGTATATATGAAATATGGTAATCAATTATGACACACTTTTCTACTAAGTTTGACTACAACCTCAGATTATTTAGCAATGCAACATTTCCTACAGGCATTCCAATAGAGAGAGGTAATTTTGATAGGGAAATTGTTGGGTGTTGAAAACTGCCTCTGATGACAGATGAAAATTTTATAGTCAGTGCAGAGGTGCAAGTCTTATTCTATGATAAACCCAGAGAATTGTGTGCCACTATAATTCTGTTTTTGGAAAAGGTTAATTCGCTGAAGGAATTTCCCATTAACGTATCTAATTTTATTTGGTTCTCAATAATAAACTAGAATTTATATAAAAAGGAAGGGAAAAATAGAGAAAGAAAGAAATATGTATGGCATTAATCAAGGTACTATGTGTTAAGATCCATGCATATGTATTTCATGTGTAGTTTTTATTTGATACTCCCAGAAACCTGAAAAGTTTTGATCTACCCATTTTTACAGATAAGGAAACTGAGGCCTGGCTTAGTGAATAACTTATCTGAATTCACATAACCAAATTCACAAGTGCATCTGTTGGAATTAATATCCAAATTTATCTAACTTAGCTCTTTTCTACTGTCTCAGAATATCACTCTAAAATTTACTTTACAGGAATTTGGCTCCACAAATTAGTCAGCAAATGAAGGAATACCTGTATACGATCAGAATTACAATCATCTGACATGGTCTAGTTATAAGATTTATACTTAATTTTACCTGATATATTCTGATTATTTTTCTATTTTCTAACTACTTCCATACAGAAAACATTGCTACTGACACTTATAATCACTCACACTCCCAGGAATATTTCCACTCATTCTCCTTCACCTTTGCCTGTAGACTTCTTTGAATTACAATTTATTTCAAGATGTTGGAGCTGCAGTTAGTCAAATTCCTCTGCTATCTCTTTAGGTTTGACTCAACTATCATTTTCACTTACAAACACTTACAGATCTGGAAATACTTCTGTGTTCCTGGCCTGCCTAACATTTTTTTTTATTGTAGAACTATATATTTTCTTTTAAAATAAATATAGTTTAGCCCAGTGAATGAAGTTTTCTATTTTAAAAATTACCGAACTATTTCTCATAATGTTATTTCATGTCGAGGTGAAGAATTAGGAAAAAGAGAAGTGGAAATAGGTCAGTTACCACATATTTTTGGAGAAACTGTTTGTACTTTCAACAAAACCAACTTGTTCATTCTAAGGAGACATTTTGTTCTTCATTTTAAGGCTTTTCTGTGTGAAGAAGTTGTTCCCTCTGGTGCCTGAAACTACTACATAAGCCTATTGTGATTTTTTTGGTAGAAACCATGACTCTCTTGGGTGTATTACTCTTGTTTAAAGTGGCCCCTCAATTGTAAATGATCAAATTGCTACATGGACCATTTATACAGAGGTATTTCTTTTTGAAGCAAGAGTGAAATCAAGTGTTTTTGTGCCACACCAGGGACCCAACATGCTCCAATAGATAAGCCACTGGCCTGAGGATGTAAAATCCTTTATACTTTCATTTTGCTCATATGCTTGGTTATCTATTTAGAGCCATGTAGTTAAATATAGTTAATTTGAATTCAGACACATTAAAAACACTAAAGGAGACAATTCAAAAACTTAGTTATTTCACTTTAACTGAAATTGAGCAAGTACTTACACAACTTCTTTGATTTAAAAAAATCAATGGAAATATTTATGTTTTTTTAAAGGATGGAAGGTATTACGAGAACACAAAAATAAATAAAACTCCCTTTGTAACAGTGGTTTCAATCTGAGATTGCAGGCCTCTATGACCAGTGAAACTAGTAATTGAGGTATACATGTTCTTGTCAAGATTTTAAAAATATATCATGAATTCAGAGATAAGGCTAATGAAGTAAAATGTTAACTTCCTTGATTTTGACTGAAAATATGTCAACTCACTATCATAATATTTTTCATAATGCTCAAAATATTTTGTTGATTATGCAACATTTAATTTTTAAAATAAGAAAAATATTAATTGATGCAGGTTAATAAGCAAAGATATGTTTAAACATAGCATCCATCAAGGGATAATAGTGAAAGAGATAATGCATGATAAAAGTGAGATTCAAAGATTCATAATTATCCTTCTTTGATATTAAACTGCTAAATAGGGAAAACACTTTTAAAATTTTAGAATGTCTTTGCAAAAAATCAGGTATCAATAAGTGCATGATAAGGAACAAAATGCTAATGAAACTGGCCTTTAAATGTATAAATATTAAAATGTTTTCAGTCACAAAAAACAGAAGTGTTTTACCTTGGTTATCTTACTTTCTATAAAGTATATATTTTTGTCTGCTTGAACGTTTTATACAGAATAGGTATAATATAAATTGACTATTTGTCAAGCTCATGAATTATTAAATGTGAGATTGTGGTACAGGATTCCTGAGTTATTGCTTGGTGCAAAAAGGTGGAGAGACACCTTTCATGATAACGTAAAAATGCCAGGTGGAGTGGATGAGCCACTGTTAGGACCCAAATACAAAATTGAGTCTCCCAAACAAAGGCAGTGAGTTATCACTATCTCCATTGCCACAGCATTAAGGAATGCAGTATGAGAGAGAGAAACAGAGGCCAAGCTTAGTGAGCTAAGCCAACACTATACTAATAAGTAATAAAAATAGTTTTAGATGAGAGGAATGTCAAAGTCACCAGGTGAAGATTTAGTTGTCAATTTCACCTTAAATGAATTGAATTGGCATTAATATTATTTAAATATATGTTATGAAGCCCCAGAAAAAGGTGAACCTTCGTGTGCAAACAATGTGAAACATTTATAAGATGTGGAATACTTGGAAAAATTAAAGAGTAATTGGTCCCATAATTTCTTTGGTAAGGAGGACCTATACTCATATTTAACTTTAGCGTCTAATTCTTTTAATTTTCTTATTTATATTTAAGACAAATAGTAAAATGAATATTTCTTTCTTTTTAGAAAGTTGGATTTGTCCTTCCCCATGCATTGAAAGCTACATAAAGACCTTAAAGATGCTTTTTAGGAATGATCATTTATGTGTTCCTGGGCTGGATGCAACTCACCTGAGTTTTATAAATAATGTTTCCCAGATAGAAGAGGGAGAGACATATAATCAGCATTCCATTAAAAAGATGCTTTACTTCTATTTTTCTCTTTTTCTGACTCAGTGAGATATAAGACGCAGGTGCCAGAGAAAAAGTACTTGAAAAAAAGTTGCATATTATTTAGAGCACAGAAATAAGAGGCAGATTTTACAGGTTTAATTTTCTGATTCACCACTGGCTAGCAATATGATCCTGTATAAATTAAGTTAGCATGCTTCAGTTTTCACATCTGTAAAATGATGACAATACTATGAGTAATGGTACACGTTATGAACACTGCATATACTACAGCTGTTAGTAAAATTATGTAGCCTACAGCCTCAATTTCCTCACCAATAAAAAGAAATTTGAATAAATGATCTCTACCTTTAACTACATTTTGAAAATTTTGTATTAAATTACCTATGACAGGAAAAAGTTTTTAAAATAACTATCTGTGACATGTGCAAGATAGATGAATTTCACTAATGGTAGAATATTTACTTTGACCTAGCATGAAGTTAACATCTTTAGTGTAACAGACCTTTATATACTTAAGATGGTATTTAATGTGTTTAAGGGTGTACACACAGCAAATATGAGGATCAGTTATTATCTGCAGTGTAGAAAGGTATGAAATGTAGGGAAAAGGGTGGGGCATATTTATAAAAAATATTTAAAACAAACTATGGGAAGGTAGGAGAAGAGGGAAAAGAGAATGTAACAGGAAGATCATGTAGATGGTAGAGATAAGAGTGACTAAAGAAGGGATGTGAAAAACACTCATCAGTGAAATCTTCTTCCAGATATCTACTACCAGTATAACTGAATATCCCAACATATTTTAAATAAATAAATAAGAACAAATTACGAAGGCTTTCCAGAAAGTATCCAACCATGTAACATGACAACATTATATTGACAGTGGCTGGATTTTTCTGGACAGCGCTTACATATCAAATAAAAGTGTAGAGCTTTTGCAAGCTATTTAAGTAAAGTTAGCTTATAATAGACTCTTTCATCTATAAGCTGTTTTATGTAAACCTCACAGTAACTACAAAGCAAAAGCCTACAGTAGATACATAAAAGACAAAGAGAAAGTAATCAAAGCAGTAAATTATCAAATCACAAAGACAGAAACAAAGAAGGATCTAAAAACCACTCCGAAAAGAATTAACAAAACTCAATAGTATGCATTTACATATCGACAATCATTTTAAATTTAAATGGATTAAAATTTCCAATCAAAAGAAATGGAATTGTTGAATAAATTTAGAAATAAGACTTGATTACATGCTGCCTACAAGATACTTACTTCAGATCCAAGAACACACAAGCTGAAAGAGATGGAAGAAAATAGCGCATGCATATGTAAACAAAAACAAACAAACAAAAAGCAGGGTAACTATACTTGCAACAGATAAAATACATTTTAAGTAAAAAACTAGAACAAGAGACCAAGAAGATTATTATATAATAATAAAGGGTTAATTCATCAAGAGGATATAACATTTTTAAATATTTATACAACCCATCACACCATCTAAGTAAACAAAACCCACATTAACAGATTGGAAGGGAGAAATGGACAACTATACAATATTAGTAGGGAACTTCAAAATCCTGCTTTCAAAAACAGGTCATTCAGGTGAGCAATCAGTAAGAAAACAAAAATTTGAACTATACGTTTCATGAAGTAGTACTAACAGAAATGAGAACATATCATCTAATAGTAGGAGCAGAATTGACATTCTTCTAAAGTTCACAAAGAGTATGCCATAGGATTGATTATGTTAAGTTACAAAACAAGTGTTAACAAAGTTAAGAAGATTAAAATTGTATCATGCATCTTTCCCAACCATAATAGAATAAAACCAGAAATCAATAACAGGAACAACACTGGAAAACCCCCATATGTGTGGAGGCTAAACAACATGCTCTTGAAAAACTAATGGGTCAAAGAAGAAATCAAATGATATCACGAGACAAATGAAAATGGAAATACAGCATACTGAAACTTATAGAATGCAGCAAAAGCAGTTCTAAGAGAAAACTTCATAGAAATCAACACTTTAAGAAAAAAGAGAAAATCATAGTAACTCAAAGGATCATGAACAATGATATGCCAATAAATTATATAACTTGCAGAAATGGACAAATTCCTTGAAACATACTACCTATCATAACTGAATTATAAAATAATAGAAAATTTGAACAGACTAATTACTAGTAATAAAATTGAATCAGTAATAAAAAACCTTCAAACAATGTCCAAGGCCAGATGGCTTCATTGGTGAAGTCTACCAAACATTTAAAAAATAATTAATGCAATCATTTTCGAACTCTCAAAAAATTGAAGAGGGAACACTTTCAAACTCATTTTATAAGGCCAAAATTACCCTGATACCAAAACCAGACAAGGGCACTATAAGAAAAGAAAATTAGAAGCAAATATCCCTGGTGAGCATAGATGTAAAAATTCTCAACAAAATATTAGCAAACCAAATCCAACAGTACATTAAAAAGATCATACACCATAATTATGTGAGATTAACCTTGGCATAGAAGGATGATTCAACATCCACAAATGAATCAGTGTAACACACCACATTAAGAAATTAAAGATAAAAATCATGCTCATCTCAGTAAGTGCAAAAAAAGAAAAAACATTTGACAAACTTAAACATACTTTCACGATTAAATACGGTATTGAAGGAAGATACTTGAACATATTAAGTGTTCTATATGTCAAGCCCAGAACTAATATCATAGTCAGTGGTAAAAAGCTAAAAGCTATGATCAGGAAGGAGACAAGGATGCTACTCTTGCCACTTTTATTTAACACGGTACTGGAAGTCATAGCCAGAGCAATAATCAAGAAACATAAATAAAAATAATCAAAATCAGAAAGGAAGAAATAAAATTGTCTTTGTAGAGACATTATCTATATGAAAATGTGTTAGGTGGTTAACTCAATAGCAAAAAAACACCAAATAACTCAATTAAATAATGGGAAATAGACCTAAGAAGACATTTTACCAAAAAAGACATACAAATGGCTGATAGGTATCTAAAAAGGTGCTCAACGTAACTAATCATCTGGAAAAGTTAACCAAAAACCACAATGAGATGTCACCTATTTGTTATAAGTTCTATCATCAAAAAGGCAAAAGATAACAAATGTTGGAAGAGGTTATGGAGAAGAGCCAACCCCTGTAAATTGGTATAGCCATTATGAAAAAAAATATGGAGCTTCCTCAAAAAATGAAAAATAGAATTCCTATATGATCCAGCAATCCTACTTCTGTTCATATGTTTAAAGGATATGAAATTACTATTTGGCAAAGATATCTGCACTCCTCTGTTCATGGCAGCATTATTCATAAAAGCCAAAATATGGAAACAATTTAAGTGTCCACTGACACATAAGTAGATAAAAAAAATGTGATATGTATATATATGTGTGTTTGTGTGTGGGTGTGGGTGTGTGTGTGTGTACACACACACACATGCACACACACATAATGAAATATTATTCAGCCTTAGAAAAAGAAGGAAATTCTGCTAATTGTAACAACAAGAATGAATCTGGAGGACATTATATTAAGTGAAATAAGTCAGACAAAGGTAACATTGGATAATATCACTTATTTGTGAACCTTAAAAACAAAGAAATAAACAAACAAACATAGAAACAGAGAGAAGAATGGTAGTTGCTAGCATCTGGGGGTAGGAAAATCAGTAAACATTGGTGAAAGGGTAAAAACTTCCCATTAAGAGATAAGTAACTTCTGAGGATCTAATGTACAGCAATAGTGACTACTGTTAATAATACATATGATATACTTGAAATTTGCTAAAAGAATAGATGTTAAGCATTTTCACCAAAAAAAAGTAACTATGTGAGGTGATGAATGTGTTAATTAACTTGATTGTGGTAATCATTTAATAATATATATTTATATCAAATCATCTAGGTATTAACTCAACTGATAGGAAAACTTACATCTACACAAAATTCTTCAAATATTTATAGCATCTTGGTTCATAATTGTCAAGAACTAGAAGCAACTAATGCCCTTCAAAAGGTGAATGGATAAATTAATTAACATATCCATTATAATGGGATATTATTCAGCTACAAAAAGAAAATAAACTACCAAGCCAAGAAAAGACATAAAGGAACTTAAATGGATACAGTAAGTCCTGGCTTAGGTTCTGCGACGTTCAGCAAAACTATGTCTAATGAAACCATTTTACCTTAGGCTAATAGATATAAACAAGAATCAAGTTCCTACAATACCTCATGGATATTATAACCATAGAACATTGAACAAAACAATATTATTTGAGGATCTGCTGTATTTCTAAGTAAAATAAACCAGTCTGAAAAAGGTATGTACTCAATGGTTTCAGCTATATGACATTCTGGAATAGGCAAACTATAGGAATTTCAGTGATTGAAATAAAACTATTTTACATCACATTGTAATGGTGGATATATGGCAGTATGCATGTATCAGAACTGTGCAACACACAGACTAAATCTTATGTAAACTGAACTCTAGTTAATAAAATAAAACTATATTTTATGTGGATCATTAGAATTTGTTGAATGTAAATTGTATCTTCACTTTCAAGATGCCTATTATCAGTTCTTAATTGTATAAAACAAACTCAAAAAATAAAATATAAATAAATAATTTTGATAAAATACAAGTTACTCATGTTTTTATATTTTTATTCAACTGAATTTAGTGACTTCTATCTACAGTGATTATTTGATTATCTTGATGCCTTAGGGGCTAAATTGTGTAACCAAAATTTACTTGTTGAAGTCCAGTACCCCCAGTATCTCAAAATGTGACAGTAATTTGAGATAGTTCTTTGAAGATGTAATTATGCTAAAATGAAGTGATTAGCATCGACCCTAATCCAATATAATTAATGTTATTATAGTAAGAGAAAAATTAGGACACATATGAGCACAAGAGGGAAGACGTGGAAAAGACAGCATTCTGGAATGGAGAGAGGCTTCTAAAAAATACTTACTCTGCTGTCTGCTCGTTTCTGTTTAAGCCACCCAAATTGTGATATTTTGTCACTGCAGCTCATAAAGCAACTGGTTAAAGTAAAATAATTTAATCTAGTACTACAAATACTTCTATCATTACAATGAAGTTTACTGATCTGTGGGAAAAGTGATTTATTATTCTTTTCAGTAGATCTTTATTTTGTTTTTCTTTTTTTACTTTTAAAACAATAATGGTATTTAACTCTGGAACATTGGTCAAAGAAAAATTTTTTTCAGCAGCACAGAAGTTTTATTTTATAAAAGATAAAAAATTGTAATACAATATATCTTTTAAAAGTTTAACAAACCTATGAAAATTTCTTAAATTTTACAAATATTCAACTTTGCTTGTCCAATGTAGACATATAGTACAAATATTACAAATTTGACACTTCTGCTTCATAAAATCAAAAGAGGAGATAAAACATTACTATTTTTGTTTTCTCAATCTTAAAACCTGCTAGTACTCATTAAAGTATGTTGATAATATTATCCTATATTATGAACTAGGCTTATAAAATGAATTGTTCAGTCTTTGTTTATTCTACTGATAGTACTTAATCCAAACTGTGGTTTTGTGTGTGCACATGTGTATGTTTGTGTAGAGGAAAGTACTCATGTGTATACATGAGTATATGTGAATAGAAATGTGTGCATATTTATTGAATGTATGTGTCTATATGCATGTGCACGTATACGCATGCCAGCATATGTCTATATATATCTGTTACTATCTGTTGGAAAAATGAAATGTATATGTTTGTATGCATATGTTTGTATGTATATAAATATATATACTTATACATAGATAGGTGTGTACACATATGCATGGGAGGTGACCCCCTCAGTGTTTAACAGTGCCTAAAATACACTGACCATGTAAACTTTTTCTTAAGTGAATGAAATAATATATTGTTTCCAACAATTATTTTGGTTTCAAATTGACTTTTTTGTGTAAATTTGAAATATGTCTAAACTGCTTTCATTAAAATAATCATATTTATCTAATTAAATAAAGAAAGGTGACTTTAGCTGAAAGAATTGAACAGTGTTTAAATATAACTTGGAGTCATACTTTTTCTTGTCCATTATTTTGTATACTTTTTAATCATGTTACATTTAGCCTAAAGGCATGTACAAATTTAATGTATTTTGTGACCTCCCAAAACTGTACACAAAGTTTAAAAATGAAAACAGACCTTAATCTAATACTGAAAAAAATTTTTTTAAAGTTTTAGTTTTTGTCTATGACCAAAGATAAACCAGACAGTAGTTGTTCCTTCATTAGAATAAATAAATAAGTAGGTATTTTTATATTTTAAGAAACATGTTTACTTCATTTCTTCATAAGAGTCAAAATTCTTGATTGCTATGCTCACATTTTCATGATGGTGTAAAACAGAAACATTTAAGGAAGTTATTTTTCTCCTTATTTTCTTTTCTAGTTTTCAACATTTTATTAAAAAAAGTCAATTTTTCAAATCTTTCATTTACATTCCACTGCACAACATTCCAAGAAGACTAAAAATATTTCCTTTCACTTATATACATCTTTTCTAGTTCTTTTTTGATACCTTATTAGTTTTCTTCTGTTGTTTGTAAGTAATGTTAAAACCATAAATGTCCATGTTCTTTTCACTTGTTAGAATATTCAACCATTATAAAAAAAAGTTATTGATATCACTCAGCTACATAAAGCACTGAGAGAAATAAACAAGATAATTATTTAACATGTAAAAAAAGACTACAAATAAATGGTTCTAAATATCTAACAAAAACAAATGTCAATTTTTAATAATTTTAAGTTAATTTTTACTCAAAATTGTAAGTGATAAATCTTTCAAGTACATTTCACTGTTTATAAATTGGAGTTCACTAAAATTCCTGAAATTTCATAGACTACTACATTATTATAGTAAAGAATATTATATTTCAAAAATGTTTTCAAAGAAAAATTACTAAAGGTTATAAAATGCATTATTTTAAGCACTTTCTGAAAAATTATAAAGTTACTTGTTATGTTTTTCACATACTTGTTAATTTTTATCTTGCCCTGAAACTCAAGGTTGTCAATTTTTTTTATAATGGGCTACCTGTAGTTTATAAATCATCTGTAGACTCATGCTATTTAAAACAGACTTAAAATTTTGTCTAGTGTGTCTCGGTGTATATCTATAATGGTGTAAATAGGTGCTATGTTCCTAGAGAGAGAGATCTTTTTTCTCTTAAATGTTAGCATTTATTTATCAATTTATTAACTTATTAAGTTCTGCAATTACTAGGATGATTGATGTTGAGCCTACTAAATTAAACGAGAGCGCGTTAGCTTTAAAGCTTTGGTAGGGGGACTACATTCTGTTCAGGAGCATTTGATTGTCTAAAAATGGGACTTGTAGGAAATGGGGGTAGTGAGAGAAATGGTTAGAAAAGTAGGAAATGATTAGGTCTTAGAGAGATTTCAATAGTGTATCAAGGTATTTTATTATATAGGTGATAGGTATACCATTTAGGTTTGGGGACAGAGAGGTAACATGATTATTTATAAACCTGTTAACAGGTTTATGATCTGCTGAGATTAAAGGTGGGGAGATGAATTATATTACTGCTATAGGTCAGGTAACAGAAAATAAAAGTAAGCAAGCAGATATATCAGTGGAGAATACTGTGGAATTGAAATAGATAAAACTGAAACATAAGAAATAAAACACAAAGGACCTGGCCTGCATAAGATTAGTTATATATCAGACAGTAAATTACTTCCCCAAACTACTATTTATTGTCTTGCCTGAAGAAATGTCTAAACATACTTGTACACAACATGTAATGTTCTGCAGTAAGAACAAGTGAAAAATGACTAAATTAATTATTCAACAGTAAAAATGTAATGAAGCATCCATGGTACCTGTTACCTCTTTAATCTGGAGTATAGCACTTGTAGAGTGGCTCAATCTAATGAATAGATATGGAACATCCCACAAAGTTAGATATAGGTAAATGAATTGGGACCCATATCAACGCAGCTTGCCACTTTGAGTTCAATATTTAAGGGTCATTACCTCAATTTTAATGCTATAAAGCAAAGTTGTTCAACCAATTTTTTAAAATTTTTCCACATTTTTGTTGTTACAATATATAGATAATAAAGATATGCCCCTTCCCTTTACTCAAAACTTAGGTATTTCTTTCTTTCTCTGTCCTCCCTCCTTCTATCTCTCTTCAATTCCCCTTTTCACCTGTCTATCCATCCATCTAACAACCCACCCATCCATCTACCTGTGTCTCACCCACAAATGCTGAAAAAGTCCAGGAAAACCTTCTAATTACTACAATCATCAGAGATAATACAAAATGCTATTGTTTGTTTGTTTTTTTTGATGATAGGAGACTAAAAAGTTTTTATGTTTAGATGTTTGCAAATGGAGCAGTAGATACTTATGTTAATATTTAAGTACTATAATTCATATAATTCATTATAACCATTAAAAAATTAACACTTTTTAGTATATTCTTAAACCATACCCACATATCAAAAATATTTTGAGGGATATGTGATATCTTAAGTGTACTGAAGAGTCTGAATAAAATGCATATCTTTATTGTTTCCCTAAATCCAATCTTCTACATCTAATAATTCAAAGTTCAAGGTATACTTGTAATTCAAATAAAATAGTAGAATGTAATATAGTTACAAAAAATACTTTTTAACTCAAAATTTCAAAAGTGTTTTATTTAATACTCAAACTCCTGGGGGGTTCCCTGGTGGTGTAGTGACTAGGTTTCAGTGCTCTCAACGCCACGGCCTGGGTTCGATTCCCAGCCAGGGAGCCACCAAAAACAAACAGACAGACAAACAAACAAACAGACAAACAAGCAAACAAAATCTCCTAAAAAAATTACCGAAGGAGTACTGATATACTGCAGTTGGAGACTTCAGTCTTCATAAACTCCCTTTTCAAACTCTAAAATCAATTGTCTTTTATTCCTTTATGTATCTATCGATTCTACAGGAAAATGCTTTTATAAAAATCAATGTGTAGAACACTTATTTATGGTCTTTTCTTGGTTGCTTCAAAAGATTGTTTGATGTTTTATTGTGAATACTAAGTACTCTTGATGATCAAAATGTAAAAGTTACTCCTAGCATTTTACAAATAAAAGAAACAAGACATCATTTTGATGTAATGAGAAAAAGTTTCTATTTTATCTCTCACGTGTAAATATACTGTTTAAGAATTTATTTATCAGTATTAAGGATTTTTTTTTGAAAAATTATATCTAACATTTTCATTCAGAAACTCTTAATTATTTAATGAACCTGAATTAATAGTAATTAATCATATCTAAGTATCCCTCTCCACAAATACTATGTAAAATGCTTAGTGAAAAATAATTATAATGCATTTTTTAAAAAGTGTATTTCATATCTGAGATAATCTAGTTCAAAATATGACATCCTTGCGAATTCTCTCTTTAAAAATATAGTAGTACATTGTACCATGGATAAATATAGACAATACTTTTGGACAAGCAACTAAAATTTGTGGAAATTAAGAATATCCATCAAATGAAAAATGCTAACCACAAAGCGTTATCTTTGCTTATTTTAAAAATAATTCAAACATGAATTTTCAAATTCAAATACAAAACCTAAGCTTCAGGTATTCACTTGAATCATACATACTTGGATATTCCCTTAGGTAGCTGCTTGGTGTCAAATGTGTATTTTGTTTGTATTTACTTATCTGATCAATTTGAAGTCTATAAAATGCACCCAAATTGACTTTGTCAAATGCACAATAAAAGAATTTCAACTGAACCCATATTGAGAAAAAGGTCATTTTGCCTTCAAAATATTGAGTTATCTCCAAAAGAGAATTCAAGGAAGTGTAGAGAGCCATTTTGATTCAGCCTTAAATAAGGCTTCATTTCCCCTTACTTTCTCTTCTTTCTGCTATTTCCTCCCTGTTCTTTGATTTTTCTAATTAAGAAATGAAAGTCCAATGCAAAATTGTTTAAACCATGTGAAAAAAAAATGGCTATTTGAAAAAATATGACTGTATTTGACCTTAATGGTTCTGAGAAAAGGAAGCGGCACATGAGCAAAAATGAATGATTTCTGACCATGGGATTGAAGGGATTTTTATTAGTAGAAACCTTTAGATAATAAAACAATTTGCTAAAGGAGCCAAACTATTGGATTACTTACTATAACATCTATAGTTACATAAAAATTATGTCTTTAAGATGCCTGACATGTAAGATAGATATATTTGATTACTAAAATGATTTGTACATTTTAATTCTAAAAATAGAAGTTGTCTTTGCTTGTTTGTTCAGGTTTCCTTTTTATTTGTTTTAGAAAGGTGTAATCCAATTTCTTCCAATTCTTTCACTTATTTGTTTTAAAAATAAATAATTAATAAATACTAAATATTAATCACAAAGAACAAAGTAAAATTCTGTGCATGGGGAATATACACAGTGAACAAAACAGACAAGGTTGTCAAGAAAATTTGTCAAACTTAGGAAAGGGCGAAAGATAATATTGGTTATCCTTTCAGTGAAATACTCACATTGACTAGTAGAGTAGCTGTGGATTATGAGTCCGTAGAGGTGTGCATTTTTAATTGTCTCTGACATATGGCATAAAGGTAAAATTGTAGAAAACTGGTAATACAGTTAATTTCTGTTCATGACAATGTGAATGAACATTGCCCAATAGTAGTAAATCTAAGTCAAATTCTCATTCCAATAGGTTGTAACATGTTACTTATTCCTTTAACAAGTTAAATAGAATCATTGACTCATGTTCAATTAATATTTGATAGGTGTCATGATTTTACCATTTTGAAACTTGATTTTGAAAAGGCACTCATCTTTTGGCACTTACTTCTAGTGGGTCTTTTATAAATGCCTGAACAACTTAAAAAGAGAGAATTCTTTCATTCTCATTCACTGTAATAAGATGAATTCTATGGAAGGCAGAAAGTCATCATTATGTCAGAACAAAATGTAAATAAATAATACATTTCAAGTATCTGAGCTTCTCAAACAAATCTATTTATTTTGAAATACCCAAAAGTATCGGTAAGTTGTTTTCTTGGTTTCCTGTTTTTTGTTTCTGTTTTTTACTTTGTCTTGGAACAATAAGATAGTCTAATATATTGATAATGATTTTTGCTAGTTTACCTGAAATGAAAGTATACATATTGTTTACAGAGATGATGGTAAATATAGTTGAACACCCACTGTGCAGTTTACAGGATCCAGCTGGCTATTATAAGCTTTTATGAATAGTCTATAAAACTTAATAGATACCCATTTCTAGTACCTTACTCCCAGAGCCACAATCAGGTATAAAATCAGCTCACTTGGAAAGGAATGTTACATTATTTAATCACAAACCTGACAATGTTAGAATCTGGTATTCAGTAGTGGTATCTGTGAATGATAAAATAGTAACTAAAGATATGCATAAGCTTGAGCAGTGTGATAATGAAACATACTGGTGTAAAACTTTTCTGAAAATCTGAAGTGTTACCTAATAATCTTGGATAATTTTTGTAAGTTCCTTAGCCTAACTTTTTATTGTTTAATTACTTAGGTGGTTAGAAATTGATAGAAACTAACTTCAGAAACATTTTATTATGTAGTGATCAGAGCACCCATTTACTAAGATTGTTTTTTCAAGGGAAATTTGACATATAAGCTCTGTTTATATGATACAAATGTTGCTATTATAAGTAATAGTTTCATTTTTTTATGAATAATTTCTAAATATACTTGGCAGCCTTGTACTTTTCCAAGCTTGTGAATTCTTATTTTAAAATTTAGTACATGAAAATTCCAATTCCTGGTTATTTGAGGACTTCTGGTTGAGATAGCAGAGTAGGTGAATACTATGCTTACTTCCTCCCATGACCACATAAAAATTATATCTTAATTACAAAGCAATCATCATTAAGCAATGCCTGAAGACCGGATAAACAGAAATCCTATAACTGACTATATAAAGAAGCAGTGACATTGAGATTGCTTAGGAGGGATATCTTGGATGCTATATTTCTTCTGAGGAACAGGAGGTCACAGCCCTACATCAGGCTACCCAGCTCAGGCCTTCAGTGTTACAGGAGTGCCCACAACATCTTGCTATAAAACCATCAGCGATTGTACTGGAGTGAGACGGAGAGCTGCTGGAGACATAGGCAATGCAGGTCTTCAAAGGCTCAAAAAGAGACTCACTCACTATGGGCTCCAGTCAGCAGCATGCAAAGTGCCAGAGACGTAATGGGAGGAACTAAACTTACTAGCTTCAGGGTAGGGGTGGGGAAAGATCATTCCAGGGACAGAAGTGTTGGCAAGAACTGTTACTCCTTTGTTAAGAATTCCCAACTCAGACTGCCCGGGCAGGTGGGTGCCAAATCCGAGCTTCCTGTTAATCTAGCTAGGACCATTGACCCTGTTCTGATGATTTCCTGGGACCTGCCCCACCCAACTTGTGCCAACAGCCAAACCTCTTCCAGCAGCCCCTCCACACAATCAGAATACCTAGGCTACCATTATGGATGTTTCCAAAATATCTCAAATGTCCACAAACACCAAACTAGCAATGTCTGGCCTGAGAGACCCATACCTATTGCTAAGCTAACCCAAGCCTGACACAAGCAGTGACCAGTCTCCACTTCCATTGTAACCATAAGGTAACCTCAAGCCTGGCATAATAAGTAGCCAGTTTTGGCTTAGAACATAGCTTCAAGTAAGTGGCTACACCTAGCACAAGTGGGAGCTAGCCTCTGCTAATATCATGGTGTAAACCAAAGGGTCCCAAGCCCAGCACAAGTGGCAGCCAGCTTCTGTTGGCAGAATAGCCCCTCCAAAGCACCTCGAAGCTCACCATAAGTGGCCAACCAACACTAGATCACTTTGTAGACCCTATCAGATAGCCTTAAGACAGCCATGAGTGTTGGCTGACTATGACTGTACCAGAGCCCCTTCTAAGATGTCCCAGAACCAACACACCTGCTAGCCAGTTTCATACCATCCCAGATCACAACCAACAAGCTACACAATTGACACACTGAAAGGGTGGATTTGGTTGGCACTAAAGCCCTGTTAATGTGACTCCCACTCTGAGGGGTGATGCCCCACAGAACAGCATGTTCAAGGTAGTCACAGCCAGCACTCACATCGAGCCAGCATGAAGGTCAGTACTATCCACGGAGGTGCCAACAGCAACCCAGGCTCAAAACAACAGGAGAACATGCACAACCAATACAAGGGACATCCCTGAAGTAGCCAGCTCAGGAACCCAGGAAGATTATGCCACTGCACCACACAGGACACCTACTACGTAAGACAGGGAGATGTAAGAGCTCTACCTAATAACTAGAGAAAAATAGGGAGTCAGCCAAAATGAGAAGGCAAAGAAACACGTCCCAGATGAAAGAACAGGACACAACTCCAGAGAAAGAATTAAATAAAATGGATATAAGCATTCTACCAGATACCAAATTCAAAACACTGTATATGTTAAAAGAACTAAGGGAAGAATAGATGAACACAGTGTGAGCTTCAGTAAAGAGCAGAAAATGTAAAAATGGACATAGGAAACATAAAAAAAGAGTCAGAAATGAAGACTATAATAATTGAAACAAAGAATACAGTATAGGAAATCAATATCAGATTAGATTAAGGAGAGGATCGAATCAGCGATTTGGAAGACAAGGTAGCAGAAAATACCCACTCAGAAGAGCAAAAAGAAAAATAATTAAATGAGGATAGTTTAAGAGAACTCTGAAACAACATTAAGCATACCAACATTTGCATTATAGGGGTACCAGCAGGAGACAGACAGAGCAAGGGATTGAAAACTTACTTGAAGAAATAATGACAGAAAACTTTTCTAATCTGACTAAGGAAATAGACTTTCAAGTCCAGGAAATTCAGTTAGTACCAAACATGGTGAACCAAAAGAGGCCCACACCAAGACTCATCATAATTAGAATGCCAAAAGAGAAAGACTAACAGAGAATCCTAAAAATAGCAAGAGTAAAGTAGTTATGTACAAGGAAGCTCCCTTATGTCTGTCAGCTGCTTTCTTAACAGAAACTTTGTCAACCAGAAAGGAATGGCACAAAATACTAGATGATGAAAGTCAGAGACCTGCAACCAAGATTGCTCTATCCAGCAAAGCTGTCATTTAGAATCTAGCGCATTTCATACCAGTGTTATAAGACATGTTAAAAGGACATCTTTAAGAAAAAACAAAAACCTAAAATAGAAATATAAAAGTACAGGAAAGGAAAAATATCTCACTTATAAAGGCAAACAGTAAAAGAAGATGATCAAACAACTATAAAGCTAGTATAAAGGTTAAAACACACATATAATTACGAAAAATTAAGGGATACACATAAACACACA
This sequence comes from Lyroderma lyra, assembly GCA_004026885.1. Taxonomy (NCBI): domain Eukaryota; kingdom Metazoa; phylum Chordata; class Mammalia; order Chiroptera; family Megadermatidae; genus Lyroderma; species Lyroderma lyra. Next base: position 49,727 of record PVJL010005476.1, read on the forward strand.
CAAAAAATGTAAAAAATTACAAAAACAAATGTAAGGGGCTGAGTAAAAACTGTAATTATGTTGGCACATGTTTAAACTTAAGCAAACATCATCTTAAACTATAACTCTATAAACATAGCTTGGTATATATGAAGCGCATGGTAACAAGAAAACAAAAATCTACAAGATATATACAAGAAATAAAGAGAAAGAAGCCAAATATAACATATTAGAAAGTCATCAACATAGAAGAGAGCAAAAGAATAAGAAACAAAGAACTATAAAAACAATTAGAAAACAATCAATAAAATGTCAGTAACTGCATACCCATCAATAGTTACTTTTTGCATCTATTTCAAAATCCTTATCTATGTCCATAGCCTCTGAAATCTACTTTTCATTTTATCTAGGATTACTTTTAATAACTTCTACCTTCTTACTGCTGGTAGCATAGAGGCAGTGAGAACACATAAGGAGAAATAGTGTTTTAGAAAAGGAAAGAACCATAAAATGTTTCCCAGTCATTATCTATTATAACCATTTCTCCTCTAATTGCAATAAACCGCTCACTGGCAGGAAGTTTATCAACTAGGTCTATGCAAAATACAAAATATTTCTGAATTACTATGGGGAAACTATTATATCAATAGAGTGTTTTTATTCTGGGTAGTATGGTTTTATATCCATACTGAGTTAACATATATTAAGAAGTCATTTAAACCATAAATGTAGGTGCAAATAAAAGGAGAAAGATGATATTATTCCATGTATACAACTTAACTTTCTATCTTCTATTCCTTTAATTGCTACATTTTCTAAAACAAGTATTTCTTTCAATTTTTATTAAATTCATTTAAATATAAAATAATGCAAAAACATGTTCTCTTTACATAACGTAAAATGTAACAAGTACACTTAAAGCCACTTTATTATCATTTTAATTCTTGGTTCTGGTCTACGTGTGTTCTGTGTCTAATTATGTTTATGAGCTTGGTAATCATCCTTCTAGATATTTGTCAATATATACTTAATATACAATTTAGTTTCCTTGATATGAAAGTTATCTGGCATGGCTTTTCAATCCAGAATTCTTACTTGGTTTTGTAATTTTGACTATAAGAAAGTTATAGATTAGTTGAGAATGAGCAAACTAAAGCCTTAACTCTACAAACACACTCCTCAAAGAGCTTTGAGTTCCTATAGCAAAATATAAAAAGCAATATTAATAACTAAGTAATGTAAATTAAAGGAATAAAATTATAAAGTCAATTATATTTTAATGTAAATTCAGTAATCAAAAGTAAAAATAATATAAAGCATAGCTATTATAAAATTGAAAATGAGACCCTATACAAGTGTTTGGAAAATAATGTATCTCAATATTTTCTTCACAAGTTATTAGCTATATCTTTTAGGGTACAAAACTGGAATCTGTATAAAATAAATATTTACATATCACAGTAAAGTATTATATCATTATTAACAAACATAAAGTCTTATTTTTAAAAAAGTGCTAAGATTCATAGAAATGAGGGGATTTAGATTAAAGTCATCTATCAAGAGTCTGAGGGAAAAAAGTGATAGAACATTCTTTGTAACTAACCCCACTGTGCTGGTGTACATTTTGCAGTTTCATTGGAGTCATCTAAATTACTTGAACAAATAAATATTTAAGAACACTAAATATGTCTTTAGCAACATCTAAATATTCTCTGTAAAACAGACACTACTTACAGGACGAAAAACGTATCCTTCAGTTCAAGTTGTTTTGTTTTTCAATCTGTACAACGTGAATGCTCATTTTTACCATAGCTTTGGAACCTAGGGTTTGCTATACATACTAATTTTGAAAGGATGTATTATTTATTATTTCTGTAACAGATCTTAATGGCTATATTTTGTCTTTGACAGTTTGGTCAATAAAAATTTAAAATCTTCCTTCTTTGCTCCCTTCCCTGCTGAGTTCCTGAGCCTTACATGCCATCTTTCAGCCCAGAATGAGTCTTTACAGCTGAGTTTGAGCCCGTGAACAACATTAGTTTGTGACGGAAATGATAATAGGGATCTAATTATAATGGTGTTAACTGCTCAATTATAATTAGAGATCTGCTGACCCCCTTAACTGGTTTTGCTTTGGGAACTTCAAGAAACAGCCTCCTTTTAGCAGCCATTCATCAACTCCCTTTAAAATCAGTGACAATTTAGTGGTTAATGTGCTCCTTAATACAGCTTCTTTGGCTGCTAAGAAGTTGGATGCTTCTCTCAGATTCCGAATTCTGGGCTCCAAAGGCTTAAAAGCAACGTGCAGATAATTTAAGCCACTTCTTTGTTCTTTATTCAGAATGTACATCATTAGTCTGTGTGAGTATTTTTCCCATATTTAAAGCTATTTGGGGAAGCAATTTGCTCTTCCTCTACCTGTTTTATCCGCAACTTCTAACATTTATTCCAAGAAGAGTCTACTTGTGCTTATTCTAACTTCAATGGAAATGGAAAATCGCTGGTCAGCTTTCCCCCTGAAATCCCTTCATTAAGAGTGATTCAGGCAGTCCTTAGTCCATTCTCATGCCACCTCCTATTTCTTAACCAGTTCACACTGCTATGTTTTATATATATGTGTGTGTGTGTGTGTGTGTGTGTATTTCTTTTTACAAATAGTAATTTAAAGCAATTGAGATACACTGGGCTACTCTCAAATAGCACATTTTTGGACATATTAAAAAAACAAGGGGGTTCCCTGGTGATGTAGTGGCTAGGCTTCGGCACTCTCAAGGCCACGGCCTGGGTTCGATTCCCAGCCAGGGAAATACCCTCCACCTCCTGCCCAAAAAAACCAAACAAGGTTCTTATTCATATCCGTCCTAAGACTAAAATTACGGGAAAACAACTTGCTCTGAAATCAAAGCTAAGAAATCCACATATATTGTAGTGTATCTCAACCTTTGACACTAATCTGGATACTTGTTAAAAATTCAGATTCAGTAAACCTGCTATAATATCTACGACTAAGCCTGTGAAGCAGGTGCTACCTGCCTACCGGCCATCTCCTTGATTTCCATGCAGATAGCACGTGGCAACACATGGAAGAAGAATTGTTATAGTAATCAGACTGTCCAAATGTAGTTATCAGCAAAGTAACAAAACATTACAAAATTGCTGTAGATAGATTTAAGAATTATCCACATCTAATCAATTAGAGTATTTCTTAAAATGTATAGGCTCTATTGCATTGAGGTTCATAAAAGTGTACAATCAGGATGCTTGGTTGCAAATAGAAACTGGCTCTGGCTAACTTAAATAGAAAAGGCATTTATTAGAAGACTAGTGGGTAGCACATTGAATTATGGAAATACTGGAGAACCAGCCTTGGGAAATACTCAGAAATAAAGGTAAGAAAAAAATTCCAAGAACCAACATAGGAAGAATCAGTTTAGGATGATGTTGTTAGAACTGCTGCCATTAAAATACTTTGCTGATATCAGGGTGCACTCTTCTCTCCCCACCACTACCATCTAGAATTTTCATTCTGTTCTCGTATCTTTTATTCATCCCTGAAGTTTCCAAATTCAAAGAAAGCAATCCAATTAACTGAACCTAGGTCATATCATCAAGCCCTGGATCTGGCCAGAAAATGGCATCTTTCAAATACCACGTCACGTATAATTAAATGTTGTGAACAGACTGTATGGCACAACAAAGCTGCAAACTCTGAACAAAAAAAACATGTAGGAAAAAAAACATTATATATAGAATCACACTAGATTTCTGTTGAAAAAATAATAATAACCTCTTAGTCAGAATTCCCTTTCAAAAAAAAGGATGTGGCAGGGAGACCATCTTATTTTCAAATTGGTAAAGCTAACTCACACTCTTTCCATCTATACAGATGTTATTTACATAAGTGGGAGTGTTCATTTGCATAATCTTATAATCTTTATGTAAGATGTCCAGTTACTATCTTCTGCATGATGCATCCATGTCATCCATGTTGTTGTAACAGTAGTACATTAGTAAAAGTTCATTGTATATCTTAGGTGAAGTGGGTTTTTAAATAATTTGTTCACATTTTGTGTTGTTCAATTTTTATTGTTGATATTAGGGGATCTTTATGTATTCTGGATATGTGTTCATTTAAATATATATTTTAACAATATTTTATCCTACTTTATGTCTTGCCTTTTTATTCTGTTAACAGTATTTTTTGATGATCAGAAGATGTTAATTTTAAACAAAAAATCCATGGACACAATAGTTGAATGTTTATTTGGGGACGAGTGGGGAGGGGAGGGGAGAAGATGGGGTGGGCAAGGAGGGAGGGGAAGCTAAATATATGGTGATGGAAAGAGATGTCACATCAGGTGGTGAACTTATTATTCAACACATTGACAATGCACTTTAGAATTGTATACCTGAAACTTATGTAATTTTTGCTAACAGATGTCACCCCCATAAGTCTAACAGTAAAAATAAATTTTAAAATTTTTAAAAATAAAGAATAAAATTATAAAAAGATGTTAATTTTATTAAAGTGCAACTTGTCATAATTTTTCTTTCATAGTACTTTCTGTGACGTATTTCAGAAACATTTGTTTGCTTATATTTTCTTTCAGAATCTTTTTTATATTGGTATTTTTTACTTAAGTCTCTTATTCATTTCAAGATAAATTTTGTATATACTGTAAAGTAGGGATTAAGTTTCTTTCCTTTTTCCAGTTGCTCTAGAACTATTTATTAAAAATATTTTGTTTTTTTTTTCCATTGAATTGTTTTCATATGTTTGAATTCAATTACCTTTCTCAAACATACCTAACCAATAAGTGGTAATTACAGAATCTTGATGCAGGTCTGACTCCACTATTCTTAGCAGTTCTCTATCTCTCATTTCTTAAGTAACCTTTAATGGAGTACCAAATATGTGCTACTCAATAAATATGGATAACTAACATTTTTCTAGGTACCATGAAACATAAGACAATGTATAACATAGTGTTTCTCCCTGTAGGGTGTCTATAAATAATGGCATATAAGGATAATAGCAAATGTCCAATTTCTATGGAAATTGAGGGTAATTTATATGCCTATGTCATAATTAAGCATCCTAGAAAATGTGTTTTATATGAGTGGTAATAAAGTCACAGAAAAAAAGAACTGTAAAATGATAAATATTTGTCATTTGTTGGCAGAAAAAAAAATATTTTCCCTACCTACTCTACTTACTGGTTTTGTGCTCTAATAACCAGACAAAGCCACCAAGTATTCTGACAACCTGACTCAGTCTGCACTGTATCTGAATTTATTACTCACCATTTTTTATACTGCTAATAAAAACAGTATAAAATACTATCTTGTCATATTAAATCTGCAATGGAAATCTTGTTATATTTCAAAAAATGGTTTAATATTTTATTATCTAAAATACTAATGTAGAACGAGGTTTACTACCATTTCTGTGAGCTGCTAACTAAATATTGATTGGGCTAAAAGTTGCAATATTAACTGCATGGGAAAAAGTTTTCAACTTCTTATAGTGCAAAGGGGCACTGTGTGCTTAAATGCCCTGTGACTAAATCAATACAAAATAGCCAAGACTCAGGATCCCATGTAACATTTCCAAGTCATACAGTGATGTTTCTAGCTATCCATAGCACTCTAACTTTTAAAAAGTTGTTAATGTAATGAACAATCTTAGAAAGTAAAAAAAGAAAGTGGAATGAAAATAAAGGAAAAATCATATCCTTGATTATTTCTTTAAAATCGCTACATAAAAATGGCAATACGTACCATAGCAACCTAGTTTGGAAAGAAAAGAAAGCTGCTATACTTGTATTAAGTCATTGATTTGTTTTTTGTTCCTTAGAATTTCTGTAGTTGAGATCAACTGTTGTAAGGCTGTATCTAGAACTAGTGTAGGGTATTTTGTATGTCAAAAATAAAAAGCTCCTACCTGAAATGCTCAAATTTTACTGAAAAACTGCTCTTTCTTTTTCCATAATACATTTTCAATATGAGAGCTGTCCTGAAAGTATCCAGTCATGTAATATGACTGGATTTTTTCTGGACAGCCCTCATATCAAACTATATTAAGATAAAACATCAGACTTGGCAGTCCTATTTAAAATAATGGAATCAAGATTTAAAGTGAATTAAATTTACATTTAACTTTCCCATCTCGACTTTCTTGATGGCAGAAAAGTGTTTGTTGTATAATATTCATGCATTTTGTAACATAGAACATTAAAAATATAAGCTTCCCATACCTCTTTTTTTAAGTTAAATATATATGAATATTTTAAGCCACATTTAGTACCAAAAAAATAGAAAATTCCAGTAATAAATGTCTCATAATTTTCAGAAAAATCTTTAATACACTCGATTTATCAGGAAGTGAGAGAAATATAATTCCAGGAAAACGATCCAATATTCATTTCCATAAATGTTCATCCTATGACTAGTTCATGTACTTATTTTTTCCAAATATTTATTTCTTTGTCATATTAATTGCCTGTTCAATACCCTACAGTTCTTATAAGAAAGTAGAAAATTGCAAATGCAAAAGAAACCTGCAACAAAACAGAGAGACAAGCAAATGAATGGGATAAGATATTCCCAAACAACACCTCTGGTAAAGGCTTAATATTGAAAATATATAAAAAACTCACACAACTCAACAACAACAAAAAAAACAATTTAATTAAAAAATTGGGTTCTGATGGGGCCAGTCAATTCAAAATAAATTTGGCTGAAAATATTTTTGAAAAATGGGGCAGAGGATCTGTATAAACACTTCTCCCAAAATGACATACAAATGGCCAACAGATATATAAAAAGAAAATGCTCAACTTCATTAGTCATTAGGGAAATACAAACCAAAACCACAATGAGATACCACCTCACACCTGTGAGAATGGCTGTTATCAACAAGACAAGGAATAACAAGTGCTGGAGAGGATGTGGAGAGAAAGGAACCCTCATGCACTGCTGGTAGAAATATAAATTGGTACAGCCACTACGGAAAATACTATAAAGGTTTTTCAAAAAATTAAGAATAGAATTAACATATTACCCAGCAATCCCTCATCTGCATATCCACCCAAAAAATCTGAAAACATTTGTTTGTAAAGATGTATGTACCCCCTACGTTCACTGAAGCATTACTCATGGTGGCCAACAATGGAAACAACCAAAGTATCCTTCGATAGATGAGTAAATAAAAAAAGCTGTGGTACATATATACAATGAAATATTCCTCAGCCATAAGAAAAGATAAAATACTGCCATTTGAGACAACATGGATGGATCTTGAAATTACCATGCTAAGTGAAATATGTCAGTCAAAAAATGTTGAGAACCATTCGATATGACTTCACTCATATGTGGGATATAAAACAAAGCAACAAAGAAAAAGACAAAGAAACAAAAACTCAGATACACAGACAACAGTTCAGCAGTTACCAAAAGTTAAGTGGGTAATGAAAGAAGAGAGTAAAAGGGGTCAAATAAGGTGATGGAAGAACTAACTCTGGTTCATGAATATACAATGTTACATATGCATATAGATCACGTATTATAGAAATGAACACTTGAAACCTATATAATGTTTTTTGTTGTTAGACTTATTGGGGTGACATCTGTTAGCAAGGATTACATAGGTTTCAGGCATACAATTCTACAGTGCATTGTCAGCTTGTATAATAAGTTCACCAGTGTGAGTTCTCTTTCCATCACCACATATTAAGCTCCCCCTCCCTCCTCTGTCTACCGCCTTCCCCTTCTCCCATCCCCTCCCCATTTGTCCCCACACAAATATTAAACTATTGATTGTGTCCATGGGTTTTTGTTTGTTTTTTGTTGCTTTCAGTTTTATAGTCTGCATGTGAGTGAAATCATACAATTTTTTATTTTTTCTGTCTGGCTTATTTCATTTAGCATGATGATCTCCAGGTCCATCCATTTTGTTGTAAATGGCAGTATTTAATATTTTATAGCTAAGTAGTATTCCATTGTGTATATGTACCACAGTTTCTTTATCCGGTCATCTGTCGCAGGGCACTTTGGTTGTTTTCATGTTTTGGCCACTGTGAACAGCGCTGCGATGAACACTGGGGTACATAAGTCTTTGTGGACAAAGGTTTTCAAGTGTTTTGGGTAGATCCCCAGAAGGGGGATTGCTGGGTCCAATGGTAGCTCCATTTCCAATTTTCTGAGTAACCTCCACACTGTCTCCCATATTGTTTGTACCAGGAAACTTATATAATTTTACTAACCAATGTCACTGCAATAAATTTAATGAAGAGGAAGGAATAAATTAGAAAATCACAAATAAACATGCTGTGTAAAGTGTGACCCCTCCTAGTTCTAATTCTGGTACAAAGTCTCTCATAATGATAATATTACTCAGAAAAAACAATTAGGGAAGAAGAAGGAAATAAAGAAGGGAAAAAAGGAACAGACTGATAATACCTAGAATTTTCCATGGGAGTGTAAAACATCACCAATAAATGACTTAAATTTATTTTGCAGGATATAACATACCTATATGTATCAAAAGAAAAAAAGAAAAATCTACCCAGACTATTTTCCTCAAGATTTAAGTTATTTCATATAAAAGTCTCTATGTCATTATTCTTAACACTGCTTGTCTGGAATATAGGACAGAATGTCAGGAGTATATAAATTGTTAGTAGTATGAGACTGAGTGGCTTTTCAGATTCTGTTGTGATATTTGTAAAAAGAATCTGCTTCTAAAGGGCTAAGAGTTTAAGTGTACGTGTATGTGTGGGTATGTGTGTTCATGTAGTTTATATGCTCCTGTTTCAAATGGCCTACTCTATGCCTAGAATGTAATATGAGTAAAGTCTTGCACACCTAAATCACTAGAATTAGAATTTGATATATTCAGAAAAATACATTAATAAACATACATTGCAAAGTTTATGAGTTTTTGCAAAGGTAACAATGTTGTCAAATGCAAACTGTGACAAGACTTTTCTAGAGCTCAGAGATACTGACGTACTTTGTAAATGCAGAGATGATGTTGGTATTATTCTTCCATCAGCACACTCATCCATATACTTTCTGAGAGAAACAATCATCATTGAGTCTTTTACTCTGTTTTTTTCTAACAAGACCAAAGCAAGTTTCTTCACAAACTTTCTAGAAAGTGAACAAATCAGATTTAGATGTGATCTACATAGGCCACTAACTATTCCACCAGATCACTACTGTACAATCACCTGCCAACTAGCAATCTTCTATTTTCGTACTATTTTAATTGACACATTGGCCTTTATCTCCAAGAAATAAAAGCCTTTCTCCTTAGAGTATAGATTATTTCTCTATTAGCCAAGCAACTATGGCACTGACATACATTTTGTGTACTTGAGTTTTTCATATTTCATAATTGAGATACCCAAAATGGAGTAGTAAAGAAATCTTCAACCTCTGCTCAGCCTTGTTTCGGATTCCCAAAGTCTTGAATACTATAAACAGACTCTTACATAATGGCTGTTGCTACGTAACTGCTATGATTGATCTCACACTGGCACTTCAGGCACGGAACTTCACAGACCAGGTTTTCCCCAACTCCTCCTCTCGACAAATTCTTGATAATGGGAAATCATTCCTAAAAAGTTTTTTAAATGACCTGGGAGAAAGGGTACGCGCTCTGCAGGCAGACAACTGTGGGAGCAATATCAAGTCCTGACACTCACCAGTTCTGAGGAATTTTGAGGAAGACATTTGACCTCTGTGATTCTTGCATTCTTTATCTGTAAAGTAATTAAAAAAATAGTAACAGCTTCCTTTCCAGATTGTTCTGAGGGCTTGTGAAATATTGAGGTGAATAGCTCAAATACCATGTCACCTCATTCTTTAGCTTTATATTATCTGAATCAAACCAAATAGACTTTATCAGGCAGCTAACTGTCCGCCACCTACTGTATCTACAAGCAATAGGCCAATTATTAATTTCTATTTAACACCAGGGCATTGACCTTGAAGTCTGAGAGATGAGCAATAGTTTCTAAATCAATGTCTTACATAGCAAATTGTGCAATGCAGTATCTCAAATAACAATTAACCTAGCAACAAAATACATGAACAAAACCAAAAACCCAGGATGGCCTCTATCCCAATTGAAGGGTAGCAATGACGGACAATGTAGAACAACCTACTTGATTCTCAGAAGACTTTCTTAAGAGTATATAAAATTACCTGACACAACTTTAAGTCATGACTCCTCTGAATTTAGTGAGCCACTTACAGCTTTTTTCTCGGATTAAAAACTATTTTTATTCAGAATCAAAGACCTATTCCCTGATAGTAATGAAGGAGTAAAGGGTGGGGTACAATGGCTTCCATCAGCCAAAATATCAGCCTGTATGCCTACCCTTAACACCAAAACTCTTATAAACAAAGAATTAAATTGTTTAACTCAAATATTCTTAATCCTTTCAACTTTACCTTTTTTAGAGTGCAGCAATTCTTTAAGCACTTTGGTGTCTGAAGTAACTAACGGGCACTTCATGACATCCTCCCTATTCTGACCACATATCAGTGAATGAGGTTTTTTCAAATACTTCAACTAAAGCAACATGTCACACCAGATTAAATGCAGAAGCAGAAATCAGAATCTAGCTGTGTTATACTAAGCCAGACATTAAAGAAATTGCAAAACTTTAAAACAATGCTTCTTCTTTAGCTAATATTTTACTTTAAAATATAAAGCTATTTGTTATTTAAACATGTAATTTATCTTATAGGTTTAAAATAAATATTTAAAAATTTTTCTGGTTTAACCTCTAATTTGATAACTGTTAACATATACATAATACATAAACATAAACACTTAGGGGTATTCACTAATTTAAGAATCTAAAGGAATCCTGAATCCAAAAAGCAAGAATTCTAACATTTAAACAATCTGATGCCTATAGTCAATTGTTTTTCACATTTCTCTTAACAAAGGCTCAAATCTTAGGTAATTATAATCATAATAGTAGCTATAGCACATAGAAGTTTGTAATTTTCAAATGATTTCATATGCATTGCCTCATTAAAACTCATTCTCATTTGTCAGATGGGCATAGTTATGATTTGACATCATTTTGAAGACAAAGGAGAAAATTTACGGAGAATGGCTAAGTCACCAAAACCACTGGTTAGTAGTGATGCTGAAATAAAAGCCAAGATCTATTGACCTTTAAATGACAAAACCTGCAATTAAGCCTAAAACTCAACCAGAAGCCAAACCACAAGATTATTATTCATTCCACTCCTTAGATTAAGTTTAAATCAATAAAGGCAAATCCCTAAGAGAAAATCTACTTTAACATTCTTAGTGTAAGGAATGTTTATTTAACAAAACAAATAAAACAAAATGTACCTTTAGAAAGACTGAAAGAATGCAAAGCTTTAGCAATGACTCTTTATGGGCTTTGCTATAAATTTTATGAGAAAATTTATATTTATAGAAAGTTTTCTACCTTGCCCCTTTGTTCCTCCATTTTGTATCTTAGTTCTAAGCCTAGCACACTGGAAACCACTACATACTTTCACTGCTTAAGCTGGTTTTTAATCTTGATATTCATGATGAACTATTACTTGGTTGTAGCATCCCATAGAGGTCTGAAAATTCTGAGAAATAATTCACAGAGTGAACTCATTTTCCATCTCCTGGGGGTTTAAATACCTAATTATATAAGATAACTTCTAAAGAATATACTTTTTCTATCTTTGAACAAATTTATTTACCAATAACATGGTTTCCCCTAAGATCTATTATTCCTAGGAGATAAAGGCATAACATGCTTTTGCTACTGCATAATAATAATAAATTGTCTACTTGGGGCATTAGATTATGTCAGCCTTTTCCAAATAACTTTTACATTTTTTAATGTTAATATTACTTCTTATTTTGTATATGTATTTTATGTGTTTCATCTATTTATATATATAAAGTGTTTTACAAATATGCATACTTCGCAAATAAATTGATCATCATCTCATGGAATTGGTGGTCCAGGGAATTTACTCTTTGGAGATAATGTATTACATATTGTCATTTTGAATTTTCATCTAGGTATTAAAGATAGATTCTGGTACTTCTTTTTCTTGTTGCACCATGTAATAACTATAACTTTCCAACATTACCAGGGTTCACTCTGGTACATTTTGTCTGTTCTTCTTTGAATATCACAAGGTAAGAATTTCAGTCATATTTTTAAAAATTTTACCAAAATAGATAGGGTTAAAACTACTGAGAGAAATAACTGAATCAATTAGAGTATGTTTAAACTGTTCTATTGACTCCATACTATTATCCTTATTTTATTATTTTATTTTCTCATGAAATGTCCTATCCAACAGCTAATTCCAGTGGTCTCTACTTCTAGAACATTTCCCTAAACAATCCACAACTGTCACTTCAATGCCACAACTCTGCCTATTCCAATAGTCTCATTTACAGTGGTATGCCTACAATAATTTTCCCACATGTATTATCGCTCACTTTAAAATAATTTAATGATTTACAAACTCCTTAATCTGATTTTAAATGATGCCAATTCATATTTTGCTTTACAATTTTCTCTTTCCCATCATACATTTTTCCAGCTGCACTGGACTTGTATTCCTCCAAGCTAGTCTTTGCCATAGGATGTATGTGTAGCTTCTTATTCTGCACAACATGCTCTCTTCACTGACTCAGCGTAATTGTGTCATTCAGATTTCAACTTAAATGTTACCTTTTATTGATCACACAATGTAAGATGGCCATGTAATCTATTTGCATACAATTTACCATTATTATTTGTTATTTCTTCTTTTCTATTTTCCATTTCTTCCCTATATATTTATGGGAATGTAAACTATAACATAAGGAAATATAGTCAATAACATTGTAATGACTATATATGGTGTTGATAGGTACCAAATTTACTGGGGTGACCACTTTGTAAGTTATGTAAATGTTTAATCACTATGTTGTACACCTGAAACTAATACAGTGCATGTCAATTGTAATTGAAAAATAAAAGCTCAATAAACGCTATTTTTTTCTTTATCATCTAGTGTCTGATATATAGTGGATAATAAATATTTGCACAATTAATGTTGACTGAATGATTAACAAACCAACTAACTAAAAATCAAGTTAGCTCAAACATGAAGAAGAAAACTTAACAAATTTGTTCTAATCCTTAGCATTTTTTATCATTCAGGCTGCTGAAAGATGTCTCAACTTAGAATTTTGAAGTTTTTATATGACTAAGATTTACTTCAAGGGGAATAAGAAAATATTTTTTATTATACTATAATTTTAACGGTACTACAGCTCTAAACAATTATCGTGAGACTCATTCAATTAAACAATATGAAATGTTTTGGCTTATAATCACAGAAAGTGTTCCTATATTCTTCCATTCAGGCTGAGAGAAAATTGTCCTCTTACTATGAACAAAAACTATTTTTAAATAAATCATCATGTCTAAATTTGATTCATGTCTGAACTGTACTATAATAAAGTATTGAGAATAGCTTTGTCAAATTGAACACACTAGTGAATGATCTTCATATCACTATGTCAATGACACTGGCAGACCCTGATATATAATTATTTGAATCAAACTTTTGAAACAAGCATTTTTTAACAATTTTTCAATATTGCTATTTCATGTTGAGTACCAGATGTCAGAAGAGTTGAAAACATGTTTATTTTGGTCTCTTGGTCCTTCAGGATTTTTCTGACTCAATACCATCCTTGTCTTGCCTGTGTATGTATTTAGCCCCATTGAGTGAACAGGCTTTGAGGAACAGCAATCTGCATACTTTTGAAAGAAATGATTTGGCCACCTGCACTTTTAGAAAATTGTAAAAAAGCTATAGAAGCCTTCCTAAGGCAGGAAATATCAATAAATAATATTTTAAATATTTTGAATCTCTAAGGAATATAGAGCCTCATTAAGGTGCAAGTTCTTAGAGAAGTAGACATGAAAGTTTAGTTCTTGGGGAGTCTCAAGGAACATGAGCTCTTTGAGGCTCTGGAAATTCTTTGTAAAGAAACATAACTTTGTTGCCCTCATTTTTGCTTCATTTTGGTGTGTGGGTAGCTCCCTGGCTGGGAATTGAACCCAGGCCACAGTACTGACAGCGCCAACGCCAAAGCCTTAAGCCACTACACCATCAGGGAACTCCATTGCTTCATTTTGATTCTTACTAACACATTTAGGCAGAACACATTCTAGGAAACTCTGGTCTATATGTTAAGACTTGGTTAATTGGGATGCTGTAGAACAAGCTTGTCCAACCCACAGCTCACAGGGCACATGCAGCCCAGGATAGCTTTGAATGCAGCCCAATGCAAATTCATAAACTTTCTTAAAATACTATAAGAATTTTTTTTGGAACCATTTTTTTAAAAGCTTATCAGCTATCCGTAGTATTTGTGTATTTTATGTGTGGTGTGTGGTCCAAGGAAATTCTTCTTCTTCCAATGTGGCCCAGAAAACCAAAAGATTGGACACCCCTGTTGTAAAATATGGAGATTGTGCCTAGAATCAGAAGTTCTTTAAAGACATCAGATGAAATGGAAAAGTTTACAGATTATATAGAGCTAATCAGAAGTAACTTCTTGGAACTTACTCTAAGGTCTGTTATTTTGTGTCACAGGTTAAGCTATAAACTAACAAATGTCCCCAGAAACACTAAAGCTTTCCATTTTGTCTTTATTGCTTTAAAACTGGATAAAGTATGGTATTTATCTTAGGCAGGAAACAATAAGTTGATTAAACCTGGATTCAACTCATGTTTACTCTGTTGTGTAAGAAACCAAGATAGGGAGTTCCCTGGTGGTGTAGTAGCTTAAGGTTCCAGCGCTGGCGCTGTCAACACTGCGGCCTGGGTTCGTGTCCTGGCCAGTGAACTACCCACATACCAACAAAAAAAGAAAAACAAACAAACAAACAAAAAAAACCAAGATATACCCTCAAATTTACATTTTTATTACTGTTAATGTTAACAAGTGATTTTCAATTGGCCCAAAGCTTTCAGAACCACTTCTAGTTTTATAAAGACTCATGAAAAATATTTTTAATATTATGTTTGTTATTGGACAAGTGTTTATGAAGATTTTTCTTTCTAGCTTCATACTTAGAGAAAAATTTTTATTTTTCTCAATTGGCATTTATTTAATATAACAAAAGCTATTACCTCTCTAAATATGTGAAAATTCTTTCAAGTTATGCTAACAATGCATTTAAATCTAATTACTAATTATATTAAAAGATTATTGGCAAACTGCTTTATTTCAAGAAAATTCTAATATGTTGATTTACTATTCAATGTAATTACGTATACTTAAAAAAATTAGTCTTTAAGTCTTATCAATTTTAATGTAATTTTTCTCTTCAGAATTAACTTTGCCTACACTGGTTAACCCTGTTGGCCCAATGCAAGAGTTTGAAAATCTCAGTATAAGAGAGTAAGAATGACTATATTATGATACATTTTTTAAACTGTTCTAATTATTTTTATATGTAAATATATTATGATGTATCAAGTCATTTTCAAATTTTATTCTTTTATTACTACTGATAAAGAAAGAAACAACCAGGTGATTTTAATACAAAAGTATGATAAAACTCTGGCTGAGATTATCTGTTTAGGATAGCAGATTTAAAAAAAAATTTTTTTTTAACCTGAGTTAGGAAGGGAGAAAAATTTCACTTTTATCTTGGGATTTAAAGTATCTGAGATAATAAAGACAAGCAATCTGAGGCAAGAGATAATGTACTTACTATTATTTGCTTTAGGAACAGGCTTATGATGATTTTTATGTGAACTGTACGTATACCATACTTTTTATTACTAATTGTCAAAGTGTTGTCCTTGGGCAACATAAAATAGAATCTGCTAGGAATATTTATGGTATAGATTGTTAGAGATAAGCTCTAGATCTACTCAATGACCCAGAATCAGTATTTTAAATTAAAATCTTTATTGCAGTGAATAAGTAAAGTTTGAGAGACAAGCTACAATTATGGTAATCTAATCAAAGAAAATTACTGTATCTTAGTAGTTCCCACGTGAGGTATTCATTCAAACAACAACCCAACAAATTAATTAGATAATGATGAAGATAAATCTACAATAATTTGTAATTGTTTGCAAGAGTAGTTGTTGAAAACCAAAACAAACTCAAAATTATTTTTGTGATTTACTGATAACAAAAAGTCTTCCACAAAAGTGGCAAAACCCCAATTATCCATAAATATACATGTGCAGTGGGAGCTTTACTTTGTTGCCACTGTGGGATAGTGAGGTTTCTTGCCTAAATATTAACACAGTTTGAACAAGTTTACTAAATTAATAATTTAGTTTAACATGACAAATATTAACACTTCTTCATCAGTTCCTTAGTAGGTATTGGTAATAGCAATTAGTCATATATAAACTTAAAGTCTATGATATACTAATATTCCAGTAAGAGAGGAGTTTGTATTTTGAATCAGTTTGGTGGTCATTAAATTTGGTATGACTTTAGTACCATTTAGTGTAAGTCTTCCAGTCACTAGCTTGATAAAATCATCTCGATTCTTAAACTCAATTTTCTCATCTGCCCAGTGATGATAATATTAGTAGTTATATCTACCTCCCAAGATATTTGTACAGTAAAACCACTGAGTTGATATGACAATAAATCATGGTAAGTGATAAGCATACTTAATTCATTTAGTTGGTTCAACAAATATTTATTGATCACTTACTACTTTTATAGAAATTGAATTAGTTTTATATTTATTTTTCATTCATTCATTCATCCATTCAACAAATATGTATTGAGCACCAACTATATGCCAGGTATTCTGCTTGTTGTAGAAAATGTGGCCAAGATGTAAGCCTTTGGTCCCTTAGAATTAACGGTATGCTTGGGGGAGATATAATGAAATAAATACAGAAATAGTAAAAGCATATGATAACTGTTATAAAATATGGTCATATGGCTCTACCAGCACATTTGTGATGGACAGTGGAGGTAGTAAAACTTGAGCTGAGATATAAAAAATAAATGTAAGTTACATCTGGAAATCAAGGTGATAAGGTATGGAAATAAATAGAGCATCACTAAGCAAGTGATTATGATGTATTTCTGAAATGTCCAGATTGTGAAAATTATGACAAAATTTTTTTTGAGATTTGATGAAATGACAGAACTAATTATCTGTGGGCAAATCTGGATATTTAAAAAAATAAAATAATGTATGTTTTGTTTTAATACCCCTAGTTATTAACTTTGTCTTTCAGTGTCCAAACTGAAAAGACAGTTGTACATTTAATATGAAGAGCACCATTAAGTCAAATAATGTTAAGATGAACTATGCCATTAAAAAATAGACTAAGTCGTCATTAAGAGCAGCAAACATTTTATACTACTGCATTACTGTAGATTGATAGCTCAGGAAATAAAATGCAAGAATTTCTGTAGCTACAAGCACAGTCGAGAGTAAGCATTAAAAAACTTGTATGGTCACTCTGAGGGATAATGTTTACTTTAACTGTTGCCATTTACTTTAACTATATTTTATAAACTAGGAAATAATTTAAATCTGATGCATTTATATTTATAATATTTTTTGCCCATCAAGTAATCTGAAACCTCGTTTCTTTGAGAAATTTTCCCATCAAATAAACCAAATCCTCACCTAAGTACACATATTTCCTGACTTTGTTATCTGCTAGGATGGAGCATGTGACTTGGGTTGCTGAATTCTGGAGGCCTCAGCTACAGCCCAGCATCGTAGCCTATGATACGGGGCAGACTGTAGCTTTGAGTCGTTGATGGGGGAAGCAGGGCTTCCTTTACTGGGTCAGTTCTTGGCATTGTCTAACTCCCAGTCCCTAGCCACACAATCCTCTTCTCTGGGCTTCCTAGTGGCAAACTAAACAGCACAACATATTTCCAATAGTTTTTCCTTTTTAAAAATTTCTTCACTTCCTTTCTTCCATTTCATGTTTACCTGACATTCTTTCAGAGCCTATTCTGCTCTGGGGCCTGCCTAAGACTCTGGATGTGCTACCCGGAAACAAATTATTTTATTCTCTCTAAAAATATGGGCTATTTGGCTTTTCCTCTAAATCCCTGGGTTTCATTCTCTAATTATGGAGTCACAGGAATAGGATTTGTCAAGATTCAGTAACATATTATATTAATTAATTTTGTTGTCTTTTTAAATGGTACACATTCTTCATTTTAAAAAAGAACTATTTAGTTTATACTATTCTGTCATAATTTAATTTTAACACCTTTTGACTCAAAATATCTTTGACACATCTCTGTAACTACTGCTCTTTATAATAGTTCAGAGAAATGTCTGAAACTTAAGTATTTTTAAGTATAAAACTTAATTTAGTGTTTATTGCTATAACCATCTTGCTAACAGATAACCAATAAATTATCAATATAATTATGATAATGATGAAAAATACCTATAAAACAGTAGATGACAATAAATAACAGCAAATTTACTGTTTTTCAATATTTAATTTAGTTTCTATAAAATCAACTTGATTTTTTTGAATTAAAAACTTTTGTTTTTTATTGAGAGGTCAATGTGATTAAACTTCAAAATAATATATGGACAAATTATGATTCCACCCTTAGTTGTTACACTGATTTAAGTAGGACTGGCCATCTTTTCCTAACTTTGCATTCAGCAATGTCGTATACATAGCTTGAAATTGGCCAAGGTGGAAAGATTTACACCATAAGAATGAGCAAACCTATAAATCTGTGCCACTCCTTCGGCACTGTCTTAAAAGCTGTAAAAGCCACCTTTTGGAATTAGGAACTGACCATAGGAAGATCATCTTACTGAATATGCAAAATATCCTCAACTGCCTCAATCACTCCTTGGGTTGGTATAATCTGTCTCCTCACCCTAACTTCCAATGAAGAATAAAATAGAAAACTCTCTAACAAAAGATATCATCAGAAGATCAAAGCTATATACAAATTCTAGCATATATTTAAAACAATAAAAGTGTAAAAACTAAAAAAATTTGACTTATTAGAATGAATAAAAAACAACAGATAATAGAAACAGAACCATTAGATTATAGAGATATTGAAGATAGCAAAAAATAAATTAATCTCATAAGAATATCATTAAAAACTCCCATTTTAGCTAGTTTATTCACCAATATATTATTAAAAATTTTAGTACTGAGGTCTGGGAGAAGACCTCTGTTATCACTAGACCTTATCATTGTAATTGTGAATAAATGATTTAAGAAGAAATAATTAAAATATCTAAAAATTAGAAATAAAAAAGTAAAATGTTAATTATTAGTGGAAATATAATTTACTTAGTAAATCCAAAAGAATCTATAAACTATCCAAATTAATAGTGAATTTATTATGGTAGTTGAATGTAAGTCCAATATATAGAAAACGTTATATTTCCACATATCAAAAAATGAAATACAGGAGTTCTGGAAAAAAGATGATGGAGTACATAAATGCTGTGCTTCCTTCCTTTTATGACCACATTAAAATTACAACTAAACTACAGAAAAAACATTATCGAAAATTGCCTGAAATATAGCCGAAAAGACATCTTACAACTGAGAATATAGAGAAGAAGCCACATCTAGATTTATAGAAGGAGCAGAGATATACAATGGGATAGTCCCATACCATGTGGCAGTTAAAAATTAGGAGAAATATCTTGACTGCAGAGGTCCTCTCTGAGGAGCAAGGGGTTCTGCTCCCACACTAGCCCTGGGTTCCACTGCTGGGGAGAGAAATTCCAATGGCTTCTGGCTGTAAATCCAGTAGGGATTATGGCTGAGTGAGACAGAGGGCAGGTGGAGTCTCACTCATTCCATTTAAAGGGCCTACACACAAACTTCCTCACTGATGGACTCATTTACTCAAAATGTGCCAGGAACACACACAGAGGATCTAAATTGTCTGGCTTTGAGATAAGGGCTGGAAGGGCAGCTTTTTTCAGACAACAGTGCCCGAAAACATCATTGTTTCTTTGCACAGCCCTCCTCTCACCCAGCGTGCAGATGCAGGCAGCCACCATACCTAAGTTTCTATCAACCTACCTAACACTTTTCATTCCGCCTGTTGTTTCCCTGAGACCCCACGCCACCCAATATGTGGGCCTATCCAAGCCACGTCCAACAGCTTTTCCATACAAATGGCCTGTCTTGGTTCATGCTTCAGACTTTCCTAAAATCTCTCAAAGGTTTGCAAATCTCTAACACACAACATCTAGCCTCGGCATGCCTCATATCTCTTGCTAAGCAGCCCAAAGCCCAGTAGTAGTAGCTGCTGGACCGATTTCACAGCTTAGCCTTTCTCAGGTACATCCAAGCCCAGCACAGGTGGAAGACATCTGTGAATCACTTTGTAGCTTATGCCTGGAGGACTAAAGGCTTGCACACTGGATGGCCATCTTCGGACCCAACTGGAGCACCACTTGGCACACAGATAACACATCCAAAGGGCAGACTAAACAGGCACCAGAGCCTTGTTAAAGTGAGTCCTGCTCTGTAGGGTCAGCCTCTGCACAACAGCTTCCTCAATGCAGTCATGGCTAGTTCTCATAACCACTTAACCTAAAGGTTAACCACTCCTGATGATGTGCAAACAGCAACCAAGACTCACCTACAATGAACGGACAAACACAATCCATTTAAGGGACACACCTGGAACACCAAGCTCTGGTAACCAGGGAGAGTGTGCTACTGGGTCCTCCAGGATACCTACTACATGAGGCCACTTTACCAAGACTGCGTGACATAGCAGGTCTACCTAATACATGGCAACAAATATAGAGAGGCAGCCAAAATTGAGACAAAGAAACATATACCAAATAAAATAAAATAACAAAACAAAGCCCAAGAAAAAGAATTAAACAAATGGTGACAAGCAATCTACCAGATGCTGAGTTCAAAATTCTGGTTATAAGGATGCTCAAAGATTTCAGTGAGAACAAAAACACAAAAATAAGAAACATAAAAGTAGAGATAGAAAACATATAAAGAAATATCAGAAAGGAAGAACTGAACAACTAAAATAAACAATGTGTTAGAGGGCATCGATAGTAGAATAGATCATACAGAGGTTTGAATCAGCAATTTAAAGATAAGGTAGCAGAAAACACCCAATCAGAATAGCAAAAAGAAAAATCACCACAAAATGAGGATAGACTGAGGGGCCTCTGAGACAATAACAACCATGCAACCATCCTCATTGTAAAATATCAGAAGAAGCAAAGAGCAATTGAAACCCTATTTGAAGAGACAATGCTGGGAAATGTTTTTAACCTGGCAAGGAGCTTGCCATACAAGCTCAGGAAACACAGAATCCAAAAAAGATGAAAGCAAAGAAGCCCATTATAAGACACAGAATAATTTAAGTGCCAAATTTTAGAAACAAAGAAAGGGTTTTAAAAGCAGCAAGAGAAACAGTCACCTACAAGGAAGCTCCCATAAGACTGTTAGCTGATTTCTCAACAGAAACTTTGCAGGCCAAGAGAGATATGCATGACATACTCAAAGAAGTTGCAACAAGATTATTCTAAGCCAAGTTATCATTTAGAATCAAAGGATAGATAAAGAGCTTCCCAGACATGAAAAAGCTGAAGGAGTTCATCACTGCTAAACCCATAAGAAATGTTAAAGAAACTTCTTTCAGAAAATAAAATCATAAAAAAATGTGAATAATAAAATGACAATAGCTACATATTTACCAACGATTACTTTCATTATAAATGGATTAAATGCTCCAATCAAAAGACAGAGTGGTTGAATGGATAAGAAAGGAAGACCCTTCCTTACCCATGTTGTCTGTAAGAAACCCAGTTCAGATCAAAAGGCACAGACAAAGTAAAAGGATGGAAAAACATATTTTATGAAAATGAACACAAAAACACAAATAAAGCTGGGGTAGCAATAGTTATACAGACAAAATGAACTCTAAAACAAAGATTAAAATAAGAGATAAAGAAGGACCCAGTAATCCTACTTCTGAATCTTTTTCAAAGAAAACACTACTTCAAAGGGACATATGCGTTCATATTACACCACTATTTACAACAGCCAAGATATGGCGGCAACCTGGGTGTTCATTAATAGATGAATAAAGAGGTGACACGTATATAATTAAATGTTACTCAGCCATAAAAAAGAATGAAATCCTGCTGTCTGCAACAACATGGATGAATTTAGAGGGTATTGTGCTGAGTGAAGTAAGTCAGACAAAGAAAGACAAATGCTGTATGATTTCACTTAAATGTGAAATCTAAAGAATAAAATAAATGAACAAACAAATAAACTCATACAGAGAACATTTTGATGGTTAGCAGATGGGAGAACGGTTGGGGGCATGATTAAAAAATGTTGAAGAATCAAGAAGTACAAATGGATAGTTACAAAATAGTCATGGGAATGTAAAGTATAGTATAAGGAATATAGTTAATAATATTGTAATAACTATGAATGGTATCAGATGGTTACTAGATTTATCAGGGCCATCACTTCATGAGTTACAAAATGTTTACACACTATGTTTTACACCTGAAACTGATACATAATACTGTCTGTCAACTGTAATTAAAATTTAAATTATAAAATAAAAAATGAAATATAAAGTTATAATTTGCAACAGTATCAAAATGTTAAATGTATAGTAACAAATTTACAATATGTTTAAGAACCTTTAAATTATCATTTCAAAATATTACGATAAATTAAAGAAAGCAAATAACTGGAAGAATTTCCATAGATCTCCATGGAAACTACATCATTTTATAATTTCAGTATAATCCCAGTGAAAATTTTTAAAATTTTGGTGTGAATTCAATAGCTGATTTACAAATTTATACTGAAATTTAATAAACCAGCAATACTTAGAGCAATACTATGGAAGAGCAACTCTAGAGAAATTATAGTACTATCAATCAAAAACTAAAGAACTAAAATTCCATAGGTAAGTGTGCAAAGCTAAATTAACAGAGTACTATATTAGTATAAGAATAGGGATCTTGACCATTAGACAAGAATTAAGTGCCAGAAAAGTACCAAACTGTCACTTGAGTTATGACTAAGTAGTCTTTGAAATTCAATTTTTAAAAATGGTCTTTTCAATAACTTTGCTGCCAATTGGATATTAATAGGGAAAAAAGTTACTGTAATCCTGAAATCAATAGAAATTAATAGAAATCAATTCCAGATAGATTGCAAATCTAAATATCAATGTCAAAACAATCAACTTATAATAAATATCCAACCTTGGAATAGGCAAATATTTCTTAAACAGGGTACCAAAGGTGCTAACCATAAAATCAATTAAAAGAAGAAAAAAATACAATCTTATATATTGGTCTGCACAGAAAATATTTAAAATTTTAATGTTCTTTATTTCTTTTTCTCAATACATGTAAGTTTCTATCCAGCACCATTTTCCCTCAGCCTGAAGAATTTCTTTAATATTTCTTTTGTTACAAGTATGCTGGCCAGTAATTGTCCCTACTATGTTTATCTGAAAATGTTTTTATTTTGCTGATAGAATAGACAGAATAATTACTCCCCAAAAAGTCCTAATTTCTATGAATAGATAATATATATGGCAAAAAGAACTTTGTTGATATGATTAAATTAATGATATTGAATAGGGTAGCTTATTTGGGATTGATTATCCAGTTGTGCCCCATGTAATTACAAAAGTCCCTTTAAGTGAAACAGGGAGACAGAAGAGTTAGAGGAGATGTGATGATAGAAGTAGAGGTCGGAGTGATAAAATTGCTGGCTTTGAAGAGAGCAAAGAGCCAAGAGCCAAGAAATACAGGAATCCACTAGAAGCTAGAAAAAGCGGGACTGTAAATCCACCCTAGAGCATGGTCCAGGAGGAATAGAGTCCTGCAAACACTTTGATTTTTGCCCACTGACATCCATTTCAGATTTTGACTTCCAGACTTTAAAACTAAAGATTTGTGGTGTTGAAGGAAGTGTGTTTGTGATCATTAATTGCTACAGCAGTTGAAAACTATTGGATTCACCTTCATATTTGAAGATTATTTTCACTGACTATATAATTCTTTTTTTTTTTTTTCCCTCAGCACTTTATAGTTGTCACTTGTCTACTGGTCTTAGTATTTTTCTATGGAGAAATTAGCCATCATTCATAGTTTTCCATGATGAGCCTAGGTGTGGTTTTCCTCTCATCTTGTGTATCTGGGTGAGAGTCTTGGCTCTTTAGATCTATCCTTTAACTTTAATTTGGAAAATTTTAAGCTATTATTCTTAAAATAGTATCTATGATCTAGTTCTACTTTCTCTCCTTCTGACACTAATTACATATATATTGAACTACATAATATTATCCCTCAAGACAGTGGGTTGTTAACTTTTCTCCTTCATTTTTTAATTCTCTCTCTTTTTGGGAAAATGGTTTCTATTAATTTATTTTCAAGTTTGCTGACCCTTTTGTTTCCCAGCTTCAATTACTTTTAGCCCAACCATTAAAAAAATTATAGATAACATTAAGTTCGAATATCCACTTAACCTTTTCTCATCTATTGATTTTTTCCCAATGTTTCCTGTGTTTTCAATCTATATATCCAAAATTTTCTCTATGTTCTTGGACATATTTGTAATAACTGCTTCAAAATCTTATTTTGGTTATTATAACACCTGCCATTTTGTGTTTTATTTCCATCAATTTAGGTTTTCTTGATTATGAGTCACATATTCCTACTTCTCGTATGTCTCCTCATTATATTTTTCTATAGGCCAGATACTCCATAGACATTTTAGATTCTTTTAACTATAATAAAGATAAAAGGTGTTAACTGACTGGAGTAAAACTACAAACTTTTTCTTCCCTGGTGGGTAACAGTTGAAAGCTTTCTTGCCTCAGCCTTTCAGCGCTGCCTTTTGCAGGGCTCCTTACGGTCCTGCCTTATGCATGCTTAGGTGAACAGGCAGCCAAAAGCTTGGGTAGAATTTACAAGGAGACTTCTTTATTTCCCTCTTGTGTCTGTTTTCTGTCTGGGATGTTCTTCTCACTTTCTAGTCATTCTAGAAGCCCCAAATTCTATTGTCTGAGCCCTCCAGCTAAATAAGACATGGATTTCTGCTTCGGCTCCAGCAGTTCCCTGCTATGTGTGCCAGAAACTATCATAGGCTAAAACTAACAAAGGCAAATCTCACTCAATGAAATTTCCAATAATTCTGGGTTGACTCTTCCAGATTCTTTTTGGTCAATTTCCAAAGCCTTAAATTTTTATTTTTATATTTTTCTAAAGTTCGTAAGTCTGATAATTGCTTCTAATATTTCCAGAATCAGAATAGTGTTAACCATAAGAAAATAGTGATAAATGTATTACATCAACATTAATATATTATTTTCACAAATACGATATAATTAAGAATGTGAAAAGGCAGGCCTCAGTTGGGAGAAATTATTCTCAATTTCTACATCCAAGAAGGACTTATATCCAGAATACTCAAATAAAAAATTCTTATTCATCCCTTAGGAAATTTCAGAAAACCCAATAAAAACTGTACATAAGACTTGGACAGAAACTTCAAAAGAAGATATCCAAGTGCTCAGTACATAGTCTAAAAGTGATCAATATTACTAGGCAAATGCAAATTTAAACCACACAGAATTACTAAAATTAAAGAAATAATGTTTGTAAGCATAGGGAACCACCAGAATTCTTAGATACAGGTAAGAAAGTAAAGTCTTCAACAACATTGACTAAAGTTGAACACTTGCATAACCTATGACCCAGCAATCTACTCTTAGATTTACAGCAAATAGGCACGTGTACCTATTCTCACGAAAAGGCTTGCAATGGAATGCTCGTATGAACAATAAATATGCTTAATATCCATTTGGGAAGGACCCAATAATCATCAATTTTATGATGTATAAAGTATGGTATATCTACCCATTACACACTATAAAAAATAATAATAAACCAGCACTGCACACAGCAATATCCATTAATCTCACAAATGTTAAGTAAAATAAACTAAGCACAAAAGAATATATAAAGTATTTCATAATGAACAAAAATTGATCAATGCTGTGAATAGTCAGGTAATAGTGTGGGGGTGTAGTATTTAATGAACAGAAGGAAGTGTTGGGGGAGTCTTGGTATCAATAAAATCCTTAAAATATTTTAACACTGTATGTCAAAGTTAAAACTCTAGGTTAAAAAAATTTTAAGAAAAAAGATTCACATTAATCTTACATATAAAAAACATCTGAAGTTTATTATAGTTTAATAATTACTATTCTCTAGGATTATCAATCAGATCTACTGATTTTTGTGCATTCTATGTATAAGTAGGTTTGTAATTTTGTAAAGGTGATGGCACCTTTTAAAAATATTTTCATAACATCAACTTCCTTGTATATTTACAAACTACCTGTCCAAAGCAATAATTAAATTTTATAATACTATTTATAATAAACCTCCAATGAAACCAAAATTATAAAGAGTGAGCAGTAGTTTCAAGGTTAGTATATTTCCTCATTCCTGTTTTTAATGCCTGGCTTATGTGTATCAGAATTTTCATTGTTCAAGTCTTCAAAAACTGCCTATCTTTCAAGCATTAGGAGATGCCTTTCAAAATAATATACCCTTCTATTTTTTTCCACTTTACAAGTCCACTTCTGTCCCTCTTCCTAAAAGGACTCCAAACCCTTCAGGCCTTGAATCATGTCACTACCATTCCAGCTAAGGGAAGTGGAGAGCACTCCCCTGGGTTCCTATTAACACCTGCTACTTAATCAGCCAGAGGGGCTGTTGGTGACGGATGGAATACAGTTCCAAGCCATCTCTCCTCCCTTCTTCCCCAGGGGCTGTACCACCATTGCAGCCATCCCAGCCTGGGGAGTGAGAGTAACAGTGATTGGCCAACAGAGAACTGGAGAAACACATACAAATTTTCAAAAGCTGGAAGTTGTTAGTAGTAAATTCTCAGTTATAAATTTGCAAACCAAGAAAATGTAGTTGTGGAACGTGTTAGCTGAAAATCTGTAATTTTTCAGTTTTCAGATTCATAAATATTTTAGATATTGCACAGATACAGCAGCAATAGTAATAGAGACCTCCCTGGATAAAAGGTTTCTGCAACTGAGATATATGCAGCTAAGCATGGGGCGGGGGTGGGGGGCTTACATTTTAAACGAGGAATAAGTTTAGCAGTGCAGCCATCTCTAATTTAGACTGTTTTCTTAATCTGCTGCCAGGGGACCATGCTGGGTGATTCACAGTAATGAACTCCACCTGGATGCTCTGTAAATCTGAAAAGGAGAACTAACTGCAGCCTAGTATTTAATGACAATTGTTACCACAGATCTGGTTGAGTGAGCTCTAATTTGATCATTAAGTGACCATTCCACCCAGGAACCATGAGAAATGTTTAGAGAAATGACAATGAAAGAAAGCCTATTTATTTAAATAAGACTATTATGAAATAAAATGACATATTGAGAAAAAATAGAAATGTTTATAGAACAATAAAAATAAACCAATACTAAATATTTAATTTTGAACCAGTGGATCATGGTGTTAGTTTAATGGAATCAGTATTTTTCAAAAGGAAAAGAAGTAATACAAATTTTCATAACGGAGAAGAGCTACTTAATAAAATGTTTTTTAACACCATCATACAACAAATGTCCAATAACTCGCCAATGACAGTTACAGTACTGGGAGGGTCTGACCTTATAGAAGTAGTACACTAAGTTATACATTATAATGGATTGCATAATAAAGCACACTGAGTAAGTAGCATTTTTACAGATACAGAATGCATATGTCATTGCTTGTAACATCAGTAATAAAATGCTATCTATATCCTACAAAGCACAAGTTAAGCTGTATGACTTGAATTTACTTCGTTATTTGTCTAGAATTCTGGTCACAATCTCAATAAAGTAATTTGAGAATAAAGCCATGGCCACCACTTCTGCTTCTATTGTTTCATCCAGGCCATTAGGAAACCTGGAATAATTGCTAGCACAAAATATACAACTAGTTGATCTTGCTATTCTTTGTTACTAAAATTAATTTTCAGCCTACTTTTTGTTACAAATTCTTGTTCATTTCAGTGGAAATTTATTATATTTTCTTGCCTATTTACCCTTCTTTTGACAATAGAACAAATATAAAATGCATGTTTCTCTGGATAACCACACATCTCATTTGTAGTCCTTTTAATTTGAGCAGTCAATTGAGACATAGATCAAATTGACCAAAAATTCAACAGCTAAATGAGCCAACACAGAATTCACTCATTCATTTATTCATTCAGTCATTTTACTTAGAAAATTCTTAGTTAAATTTCAGTTGAGTTTTGATAATAATTCTGTTCAATCACACTGAGAATAGAATTTTAAAATTCAGATTTATTAGTTTGTACATATGTGCACATACTTGTGCATGCAGACACCCTGAAAGACAGAGAAAGCAAATGATCATCCCTATGGTTATTTATTTTGTGAATCAGATGTTTTATTTATGTAGCATTTTTCAGAAATTATGGATATCTGCATGCTGATTAATTTTACAAAGTAGTGTAATTAAAATTTTTTCAGTTAATGTTTGAGTATTTTTTTTTTTACTAGATCAATAAAGGAATTAGCTATCGCAAGGGAGAATACATTCCTGTTACTGGAAATGTATTAGCAAAGGCTGATTAACTCTTAGTGGGTGTTTTGTACTGGGGCTTTTCTTACTATGAGTGGTAGTCAGATTAGATGATCTTTTATATTCTTTTCAACACAGGTTTTCTCTGATTCATAAACTCATACCTTGTACAGATCAGAGAACTCAAGGCACCAGGTAAAAATGAAAAAGAGTGAGCAAGCACTCTGCTTAAACATTCAAAATAGACTTAGGTCAAGTCAAATAGAATATAATACAAAAGTAAATCAATGTAATATGTGAACAAATCAAATAATATATTTCTAACTGAATATATAAAGGCTGAAAAAATTTTCACAAAGGTATGTAATTAATAAAACTTTCTAGAAGAATTCTATTTTGAATTCAATCACAGTAATGGTACATTAACTTCAGTAATTCTTCTAAAGCTCTGGTCCCTCAAACTTTTTAATTTCAGTTATTTTTCCCTTCTCCACATGTTATGCCAAACATAGTTTAAACCACCTCTTGGAGCTACTGAGAACAAAAAATATTATATAACTTTCCCTAAACAGTAACTGGCAACTCCAAATTTTATGGACAATGTATTTAAAATATCCCTACAGTCTAATCATTTGTTATCAACTAACATACTTAAAAAAAAAATAGGTAAATCTACTATCTGTCATACTTGAAAACTTTAACATTCCTCTCTGAATAATTAGAAAATATAAAAAAGTAGGAATATAAAAGATTGGAACACTTCCAACCATCATGAACAATTTTTTTAAGATTACTTTTTTATAAATTTGTTTTACAACAAAATTGAGAGGAAGGTTCAGAGATTTCCCATATACCCACTGCCTCACACATGCACAACCTCCCCCATTATCAATATCACTCACTAGAATAGTGCATTTTTACCAAGAATAAATCTACATTGACCATCAAAATCACCCAAAGTTTATATATATTAGGGTTCACTCTTGGTGCTGTACATTCTATGTGTTTGAGCAGAAGTATGAAACATATAGACATTATATCATATAGAATATTTTCTCTGTCCTAAAAATCCACTAATCTTTTTATTATCTCTAGTTTGCCTTTCCTAGAATGTCATATAATTGGCATCATACAGTATGTAACTTATACAGATTGTCTTTTCACTTAATCATATGTATTTAAGGTTCTCCTGTTTCTCCATGGCTTGCTACCTCAGTACTTTTTGGCATTTAATAATAATACAGTGTCTGGATTGCCACAGTTTATTTATCCATGCACCTACTGAGGAACATCCTGATTGCTTCCAAGTTTTATCAAATATGAATAAAGCTTTTATAAACATCCATGTGCAGGTTTTGTGTGGACACAAGTGTTCAACTCCTTTGGTTAAATACCAAGGAGTACAGTTGCTGAATTTTTTGGTAACAGTATGTTTAGTTTTGTAAGAAATCACCAAACTATGGCCCACTTTAATGCACACTATTTTCAACTATGACAGCAAATATTCTTTCAAGTGCATATGGAACTCATAGCAAGATAGTTCATATGCTGAACCATTAAAACAAGTTTCAATCAAGTCCAAAGTATTAAAATTATAACAAATGTATTATCTGACTTTAAAGAAGAATTCAATTAGAAATAACCAAATATATTTAAAAATTCTTACATATTTAAATATTAAACAATACAATTCTTAATTATCTGAGTCACAGTAAAAGTAGAAGATATTTTAAAATATTAAAAAATATGTATAAAATCTATAAAATGTTATAGATTTTACTAAATATAACTTTACTATATAACTTTACTAAAAAGGAAAGTTATAGTTTTCAATACTTTTGTTAAAATATAGATGATCTAATCCTCCTTCTTCAAATGCTACATTAAATAGCAAAAGCAAAAAGGTAAGGAAAAGAAATAAATAGGTAAAGAGCACAAACAGAAAACAGGTAGATAGCATAAAAAATGAAAGGTAAAAGTTGATTATTCACAAAGTTTAGTAAAAGTAGTGCCTTTCTTGTAAAACTGATTACATAGAAAGGAGAGATAAATAATCAATATGAACAAGAAAGATGGGCCACTTCCATAAATCCTCATTAATTAATCTTATATTACTAGTCCATAGACATTTAATGATTATATTATCATATACTGTATATTGTATACAACTTTATATGACATGCTCAATTAAATGAACAAAATCCTTTGAAAATAGAGCTAATTTCCTTTAAGATATTTATAAATATAATCAAGCAATATGTAAAATAGTAATATATCAATAGTCTGATAGATCAAATATGAAAATATTCTCTGTAGCTCTTCCCAAGAGGTCTTTGACTTCTCTCCATTTCACTAAGAAATGGATTATATTTTCAACTAAGAAACTTACTTTCTTTGTTTCACGTCCATGGAAATTTGGCAGCTCAGAGGCAGTTTTGATGTAGTCTCATCAGTGAGTTCAGGCAAAACCAATAGAAAACCATACCGCCAACACACAACAATGGTAAATCATGGTTGTTTTAAGCAACCGCATTTAGAGTACTCCTTACTCAGCCCTAGGTAACTGATAGAATGAGAAGATAAACTCAAACTCTTTATTTGTACAGGATATGGCTATCTATGTGGAAATCCTAGGAATCTACATAAAAGTTACAAATAAAGAGCTAATAAATGAGATTAGTAACATGACAGGATACAAGATCAATATATAAAATAAATTTTGTTTCTAGCAAAAAAATTGACATTGAAATTAAAAATAAAATTCATTCATAACAGTATATAAATATAAAACAAGGGTAAATTCAAAAGATGTGCAAGACCCATAATAAAAAACGTAAAACATTGTTGAAAGAAATTTAAATGACACAAATTAACATAAAAGCATACTATTTTCATGGTCTGCAATCAGAAATTTTAAAGATGCAAGTTCTCCCTTGATACAGACAGAACATAGTCCTCATGTATATCCCAGATAATGGTTTCAAAGAAATTGACACACAGACTGTAAAATATGCATGGAAATTCAAAGAATCTAGCCTAGCTATAATAACTTATAAACCTAGAATAGCCAAAACAACTTCAGAAAATAATCAAGTTTGGAAAATTTATACTATGTGATTTCCATAAGTATTATAAAATTATAATAATCAAGATAGTGTGATTTTTAGCACGATAATAGACAGACCATTGGAGCAGAATAGAAAGTCCAGAAGTAGACCCAGATATATATGGTAAATGGACATTTGAAGAAGTTGAAAATAAAACTCAGTAAAAAGAAAAAATTAACATGTATTACTGCAACCATTGGATATTTATATGCAAACATAAATAAATAATTTAAACCAAATTTAGTGACATTAAAAAGTTACTTAAAATGAATCATAAACTTAAGTGTCAAACCTAAAACTATAGACTTTTCAGAAAATAGAATAGAAATTATTAACCTTACCTTAAGACAAGTGTTCTTCAATGTAGTATCAAAAACATGATCAATAAAATATATATGTAAAATAATAAGATTTATCAAAATTAGAATATTTACTCTCCAAAAGTCACTCTTAAGAAAAAAGACAGCCTATCATCTTAACAACTCAAACAAAAACTCATACACACAAACAACAGTTTAGTGGTTACCAGAGGGTAAGGTGGGAGAGGAGGTGGTAGGAGAGAATAAAGGGTGGTCAAATATATGATAATGGAAGAAGAACCGATTGGGTGGTGAACACACAATGCAATATAGATGACATATTATAAAATTGCACACTTGAAACCTATATAATTTTACTAACCAATGCCACCCCAGTAAGATAGAATAAAACTTTTTTAAAAGATAAGCCATACACTAGAAGAGAATATTAAATATTTATAAATAGCATATGTAATAAAAGAACTGTATCTACAATATATAAGGAACATCCAAAACTCAATAATGCAAATACACAAACCAGTTTTCATTTCCACATGTGAAGAGCTGGAAGTTGTCACTTCATCCAAAAAACAAGTAAAAGCTGAACATATTTCTTGGATTCATAAGGTAAGAGTACCCAAGGAAAACCACTGCCCCCAAGATTGGAGAAACAAACAAATGCTGAGTGTCTTGACTTACCACTTACGAACTCAACAGGCAGAAACAATGGATCAAGCCAGTGCAGGAATAGGAAAACCTGAAAGGTAATTAACAAATTGTTAGAGGCTCAGTGTGGACAAGAATCAATAATTAATAATAATCTTCCAAAACAGAAATCACCAGGCCCAGATGGTTTTACTGGTGACCTCTATTCCACATTTAAGAAAGAAATTATGTCTATTCTCTATAATCTTATTCACAGGATAGAAACAGAAAGAATACTTCTTAATTCAATATATAAGTCCAGCATTGGTTTAATAGAGAGCAAATAAAGAAATCCAAAAAGAGAAAACTACAAATTAACCTCTCTCATGAACATGTATATAAAAATCCTCAACAAAATAGCAAACTGAATTTAACAAGGTATATAAAGAATTATACACCATGACCAAGTGTTCTTTATCCCAATTTCCAACATTTGAAAATCAATAAATGTAACCCATCACCTATATGATAAAATAGGTAAATCACATGTTCAAATCAGTAAATGCAAAAAAAGTAGTTGACAAAATCTAACACTCATACATGATAAACACTCAGTGAACTAGGAATAGAGGGAAACTTCAATTTGATAAAGAGTACTCCAAAAAGCTTACACCTAAGTTCATATTTGATAGTGAGAAATCTGAGCTTTCTCACTAGGATCAGGAACAGAGCAAGGCTGTCCCCATTCAAAAGTCCTCTTTGACATCGTACTGGAAATTTTCGCTAATTCAATAACATAAGCAAAGTTAATAAAAGGTATACAGATGGAAAAGGAAGACAAAAAATGTATCTTCCTTCACTGATGACCTGACTGCTTTTGAAGAAAATCTTAAAATTTAACCAAAAATACTTGGAACTAGTAAGCGATTTTTGCATGGTTGTGGAATACAAGGTTAATATATAAAGTCAATCACTATCATATATGCCAGCAGTAAATAAGTGGAATAAAAAATTATAAACACAGTATTATTTACATTAGCACCCGAAGAATGAAATACATAAGAATGTACAACACTTACATGAAGAAAATTATAAAACTATGATGAATGAAATCAAAGAATTAAATAAATAAAGAGATATTCTATGTTCATGGATAGGAAGACCCAATAGTTTTAAGATGTCAGTTCTTCTCAATCTGATCTTTATTTACTGCAATCACAAAACAAGCCACAAATTGGGAGAAAATATTTGTACAAGACAGATCCAATAAAGTACTGTTATTCAAAGTACGCAAATATTCTTAAAATTCAACAGTAAAAGGAGAAACAATCCAATTTTAAAAAATGAGAAGACCTTACCGGATATCTCACCAAAGAAGATATACAGATAGCAAATAAGCATATAAAGAGATGCTCCACATCACATGCCATCTGGGAAATGTATATTAAAACAACAATAAGATACCACTACACACCTATTAGAATGCCAAAATCACTCTAAAGCCAGAATTCCTGGGTTAGATTTCATCTGCCACTAACTGTTCAGCTTTCAGAAAATTATTCAAGCTCTATGTGGCCAAGTTTCCTCATCTTAAAACTGAGATGATAATAGTATCTCCCCTTCATTGTGACACTGTTTGAAGGATTATGAATTCACATATGCAAAGCAAAAACACTTTAGATAGCATCTGGTGTACCTTAAGTGCTATGCAAATACTAGTTCTATTATTGTTGTTGGTAGCAGTAGTATTAAAGGAAATACAAATTTTCAAAATGAAAGAGATTTAATCAATAAATCAAACAAAATAGACTCACATGAAGATACATTGACATGAAATTTCAAAAGCCTAGGAACAAAGAGAAAATTATTAAGTTTCCAAAAAGATGGAATCATAAAAATGGGGCGATTTGTTCACTTACAAAGGCTTAGAATCAGAATAACATTATATTTTTTAAAATAATTTTTTAAAAAGCAATACTAGAATACAGAATATAGTCCCCAATAAAGGATGAGAGCAAAATATACATGTATCAAACATTCCAAAAATTCCTTACCAGAAAACTTAATGAAAACGTAAGAAAATAAGTATGAGAGGGAAATATATAGACTAAAGAAAAAGAGAATTTACTCAAAGAGAATTATGAGAAGTTTTGGGATAAATAATGAATTCCGTCAGTACTGGAGCCAGACTTGAGCAGGAGGTAGAGTATTCCAAGAAATGTTTCAAGGAAAAGAAAGATTTGATGTATCTGACATTATTCTAGAAATATTAGAAGAACTATACAGCTTTAATAAAAAACAGTTACTATAAAAAAAAATAACTAGTCAAACACTTGCAAAGATCAGCACAAGAAATAAAACACATCACTATTACCTGCTTTGATCTATAGTAAGAAATATTTACATGGTTCTAAAGTTTATTAATATTTCACTTAGAGCCAAATCTGTTAAATCAAAGGAAAAAGTTAAGAATAAAAGCAGTTGGAAAATGAAAGGGATGTATTCTTAAATACCCTTACCTTTCAGTCAGGATTTAAGAGATATGTGTATAGTGAATGGTACAAAAATAAATAAGTACATTGTATAACGTTCCAAAATAGCCAGTAAAGTAGGTAAAAAGTGATCTGAATATATCAAGATGAGGGAGAGGAGGCATGGCAGATTGAAGCACACTAAATACTAGGAAGTAAAAAATTATAAAGTTTTTATACATATATAAATAAATTGAAGTTTATTTGTATCATTTAAAGATATATTCTATGAAACAATAAAAATTAAGTTAAAAGTTATAGCTCCCCCCGAAGCTAGCAGTTGGGTATAAATAAAGAGGTGGACAGTGCTTTCATTATAATCTTACTATAATTTCTACTATTATTTTGTCTTTTATGCATGTATATATTTCATAGAGGTAAGAAAAATTAGTTAAGATACTACAAAGGTATAAAATGCCAGCCAGTGAGTAAAGAAGATGGCAATTTAATGGAATAGAGTACACAGACAAGCAAATGAAGATGTATGGATAACATTTATAATTGGATTGAAGATAAGATTTCAAGTCAATGTTGAGAATATTAATTATAATACTGGGACAATTGGTTATACATAAAGAAAAGCCTAAGTTTAGATCCTCATATCATACAATTCATTATACTCTTAGATTTCAGAAATCAATTTTAAGAATACTCTTACCATACTGAAATAAAGTACAAGAGATTTTTTTTTAACAATTTGGGGTGAAGAAGGTCCTGCTGAATACGAGAATAACCTGAAACCATAAAGAAAGAGACTGCAGGGTCAGTATGAGGGCTGTCTGGAAAGTATCCAGCCATGTAATATGAAAAATAGAGGCATTTATGGCTGCATTTTTTTTTTTACAGATAGCCCTCATATTGTGTTTTTAAAAATAGCCAAAGGTGATGTTAAAATGGTTGTAACCTGAATAAAATACAACATATCTAGATGACAAATAATATGTGTAAAAATAAAATTGTGAGATGATATTGACCATATGTATATGAAAAGATTATCCATCTAATAAATATTCAAGGAAATGTAAGTTAAAACAATTACCATTTTAGATAATTTTGACAAAAATGAACTTTACCTAAAATTCCCTTATAAAATTTGTTATGCTTGTTACTTTTTGGTAAATTGATAGTTCTGTATTTCTTGCAATGGTATGTGTTCTACCTGTAATTGCTTTCTTATATGGGTTGGTGTGGGAATTTACTTATTTCTTAGGAAATTACTCATTATATCATGTTTTCAAATTTATTTGTATAAACTATGCAAAATACTTTCTTATGAGTTTCAAAAAATTTTCTGAGGTCTAATGGTTTCCTCCTTATTTAATATTTTATATATTTTGATTCCTTCCTATTTTTCTTGATTTGTTTCTCTAGGGTCTATTTTAATGATTTTAAATTATTTTAATAATTAATTCCATGGGTTTTCTTTTATCTAATTAATGTATGGCTGTGCTTTTATTATTTTCTAGCTTCTGCTTCCTTTGTGTTTACTTTCTTTCTCCTTTGTAACTTTTTTGATTTATGCATTAAATCTTTTATTCATTTTTTTCCCATAAAAAGATAATGCTATTAGTTTTCTATTGCACTCTGCTTTATTGCACTCCTTAGATCTTGATATATAGATTTTCTTTGTCATTATTTTTATAACTTCCTTAACATCAGTTTTTATTCCTCTTTGATGAAAGGCTTGCTTAAATAGTTTCAAAAGTTTTCTAGAGAGAGTGTTTTCATTTTCTGATTTGATAATTTCTAATTTTATTGCCATTTGATCAACTTTTGGGTATTATTTCTAATTTATAAAGGAATGATTGCTTTGATGGTTTTTCAAGCAGTAATTCTGGGGAATAAACCATTTACATATAACAAAACATATGCTTGTCTTTCATATATTCTATCCTCATCATTCTATTACCACTCTAGCAGCCTTCCATAAAATTATATGCCAATGTCAAACTGGAATATGGTTCATTGCTTTAGTTTTTATAGTTAAGTATTTGGAAATGGTTTGTTTTTATCAAGGAGGAGTTATAACCACACTATAATGCAATCATGTCTTAGAATGTTATGTAGCCATTAAAAAGAGTGACATAAATCTATATACAATAGACTCTCCATTAAGCAGAATTCAAGCAACTAACACTCTCATGTAATTGGCCAAAAAATTAAAGACATACTACTGCATTTATCTGGCACAGGTGCCAATTAACTGAGAGTTTATTGTATGCTGACAAAGAAAAGTCCTAAGTTATACTGGAAAAAATAAGAAACAAATATAAAGAAAATAGGTATACAAAATTGTATTAAACAATATACTTACCCATATATATATATATATATATATATATATATATATATTCATATATATATATATATATATGAATGCATGTGAAGGAGTTTGGGATTTTGTTTACCATGGTGTCTATAGCAATGAGATGGATGGGTGAGTAGGCAAAGTTAAAGGGATAGCTCTGGTTTGTGGTCTATAGCACATCCCCTATGGACCAGGCCAAAGCTAGATGCTATCTGAAACCTCATCTTTGCTCAGGGCTCATTTCTCTTCTTGCTTTATTTCTACTATACAGATTTTTGTGAAGAGTATACCCTTAATAAACTATGGGCCCTCAAATCTGTCTCAGTACTATTCTAGGGAATCTGACTGACAAAAATGAGTATAAAGGGATAGGGTTAAAGTATATCCAAGAATCAAGTATAAGAGAGAAATGTAATGAGGTTTATAGATGGTTTTATTTACATAAAATCAAGAAACACTTACTGAAACATGAGGGGCACAGTATTCTTAAACAAAGAGGTAAAGATCAGAGAAATGTTGGTAAATTGTGCTATAACTCACAAATTGTTAATGATTGTTTTAAAATATTTTCATTTTCAGTATCTTATGGAGAATATATTGATTTATTCTTTATACTACAAAGTCAAATATTTGTTCTCAGGCACTAATTCCAGCAGCCCAAATTATTGTGAGAATTAACTAGAATAGCACTAGTCTTCTTACAAATAATACCTTGAAATAGCTCATTATAATAATTGGTATAAAAGATGGTGTATGTTTTGTATCTTTTAAAAATATTTTAATGTATATTTATAATCTTTAATTATTGGATATTTTTAAATTAAAAAATATGACTATACACTAAAAACATGTTTTAGAAAACTTCACAAAGCCCAGTCAGAGTTAAAACAACAGTACAGCAATAAGATGTTTTTCTCGTTGAACATAGAAATTGTTGTATTTTTCTTTAAAACTGCAGAAATAAAAAATCAGAAGTTGGTGAGAGGTCAGATACACAGACACACATATACTGTTTGACTGAATACATTGAAGCAGTTCTGATTACATTTTTAAAATTTATTATTAATTTAATAAAAAAAACTTCTAGACTTCACTAATAAAGGGTACTTAGTCCTAAGGAAGAAGACATTAAAGGATATTTTCCATCAGAGATTACCTACCAGAACTATAAATCACATGTCATTTAGTGATGTATCTATAACTACTTAGCTGGTATGACAAAATAGGATAGTGATTACATGATTTATGAGATATAGAGGAAGAGAACCCCTTAAGGGGAATATTCACAGAGACCAAAATATTTGAACATGGAAAGAATATTTTATTTTCCTTAATAACAATTCAAATTTACATGAGGGGAAAAAATCCAGTAGATAATTTAAGTCCAATTTTATGGAGCTAGATATAAAATATAAAAATTAGAATTATTCTATCAAGATGATAAACCAGAATAAAGAATACCTGCAGTGTAAAGACAGAGTAAAAATATTTTTTTCTCTTGAGAAATGAAAAAATTATCCAAAAGTAAATAAAAGGTATATTTTAAGAGATAAAACATGGGCTTATAGCCCTGGTTTAAATTCATACTACATAATTTATTAATATTTTAACCTTTGTACTACTACTTAACTTCTTTCTGCTTCAACCTATTCATTTAAAAATTGAGATCAAAATAAATATTTGATAAGGATGTTCTCTGAAAATTAAGTAAGTTATCAAACACTTAGATCCATGGTTGGCACACAGAGTCACCAGTTTTAAACTGATAGTTCTCATTATTATTAGAAAACAGAGTCTGCTGAACATGCAAATTTTTTCTGTTGAAACGGCTTCCCTATTACCAAAACTTCCATTTAAAAGAATACACGGAAGTAAGAACGTTAACTGTTTGGGTTGTCTAAGTCAGGTAGGTGTACGACTATCAGTAGCACTGAATGAAATGCATAAAATTGATAGTGACCTAGAGAACTAATATTCTGTTCAATGCATTCTTCTATTTCATTAGACTTGGTTGAGACATGGGGGAACTGAAGCAAAAAAGAAAAAATGCTTTCAACCAGCTCTTTATATAGGAAAGTCTTTTGTGTAAAGATAAAAGCCTCCACTTGGTCAAGTAATCTAGGAAGAGGCTCATTTTAGACAACTCATCAGTTTTCGCTGATCTAGTCAAAAGCAATGGCTAATGTGTATTAAGGTCTGTGTGCATCAGACCTTATTCAAAACCTGCTAAATGAATTGATTAATTTAATCCTTACAGCCTTATACAATGGTATTATTATTCTCATTTGGGATGGTAGAGATAAATGTTGCATGGTTTGTGGCTTTAAATTCTGCCGGAGGTAGAAGCAGATGTATTTAAACACAACAAGCAAACAAATATACAAACATATAACATAAAATGGTTACATGCTCAAGTTTTACAGAGGGGCTACTATGGGTTAATAAAGTCTACCTGGAGCCTGGTAGTGTTTCCCCCTCATATTTGAAGCTTTTTAAATATTTACATCCTGGATCCAAGATACATTTTTAGACCTTCACATGGAATGTCTTTCAGGACTCCAGGACACTCAGGCTGAGGCCCCACCAGCAGGCTCCTCCTCATTACAGGAAATTAATTAGGGGCAAATGAGGAAAACTGGCCTCTCTGTTTTGTTTTGGATGCCTTCAATTTCGATTCATCACTTCTAAAGAGTAGACTACAATACTAAATGTATCTTTCCACTCCTCCCGCCCCAAGTTGTACATATGCATCTCTTCTCTTTCCCAGTACTTGTCAATCCAGAGTATTTTCTGAGACAATCGAGCTAAGAAGTATAAACTTTCTCAGTCTTGGGGATGTTGCTGATTGGGACAAGTCTGCACTTTGGAACCAAAGATAAGAATAAATTAAGGTAAGTTACTTTTTCTCCAAACTTTAAAAATATTTATTTTATTCAACTCAACTGAAGTTTCTCTTCAATATCAAAAAATAGTGAATGGTTTAATTTTTTTTTATATCTTTCTTGAATATTGTTTCCATGTTTCCTTCAACTCTATTTTAATTGGTACAAACTGATGACATACAAATATAGCATAAATTGAAGAACAGATAACTATTGCTTATTCACATAATGTGTTCTGTGCTATGATACTGTTTATGGAAGAGATCCGGTATTGCTCAAAGAGCAAAGCCACAGTGTAATTCAATGGAAGATATTTAAGGAAACCAACATTAAGGGTTTGGTTTCATCTTTCTTCATAAAGTCTTTGAAAAAGAGCCCAAACTACTGTTTTCTAATGCATAACATGATGAAAACTAATGGCAAAAACTTTGAATTTTGGTACTACTCAAACACATTTTTTGAATTAGAATAATTTTAATTCACTTAAATATTAGAAAATATCCACTTTCAGTTTCTAATATGATATAGGTTTTAAAATAATCCATTTAAAGCAGAAGTATTAGTTAACATAAAGACAAAAAGACAGTATTTAGAAGGGGCAAAGTTTATAAATTAGGTATGTAAATGAGTAAAATTTGGGAAAAGATGGGCTAGACAAATTGCCAGAATTGGATTGGAGGATTTAAACTGTGTTCTTCAGAACTAGTTGCTCTCGGGCTGTAAGCAAAGAGACCAACCCAGTTTCAGATTTTGAGATTAAAAACTGCTTTTATGTTGCTATTTTTTTTTTTAATGCAAAAGCTTTTACATTTTAGTGACTATAGGGCAATGCCAATTTTCTCAATTACCTCTTTTATTAAGCATGCAGCTAAATGGTAGGAAAATACATTCATCCTGTTCAATGTAAACAGCATTTAGCATTTTAGCACTTTTATTTATCTTGACTATACTCATACAAAAAGTGGATATTTTTATTTGGAGAAAAGCAGCAAAGATCCTGGGAAACAGGGAAGTTTCTTATATTTCTTAAGTGGATTCCAGTAGCAGATATCTATCATTTTGCCTGAGCTGAAATCCCTTCCTCATGTTTGTTCTTGTGTTTTTAGTGAGACTGAGTCTTTATACCATTAGGAACAACTGGGGTAGGAAAATAATCCAGGTGTGGAAAATTCTAATACAGTATGCCATCACCATTGAATTTATTTTAGGGATGGATCTGAGGTAGTTATTTAACTTCTTTTGTTTCAATTACCTAACCAACTACCTCAAGTCAATGTGAAAATTAAGTAACTTAAAAAGTATATAAAAATGCTCAAAACAGTCCATAAGCACACATAAATGTTAGCTATTGTTATTATTATTACATTAATTCTAAATTGGTAAGAGTTGAGTCTTGGCTACTAACATTCCTTTGAGCTTACAATAAAACATTTTTGGGACCCTGGACTCACAATTATGAAAGTCAATTAATTTATCCTTAGGCATTGACTTAAAAGTAATATAGATACCTTCTTACACCTGTCAGAATGGGTATTATCAAAAAGTCAACAAATAATTAGTGTTGGCAAAGATATGGAGCAAAGAGAACCCTCATGCACTGTTGGTAGAAATATAAACTGACACAGCTGATACGGCCCAAACAAGGCAGCTGTCTCCCCACCTCACTGAAGACTCCTTTTCCTAGTTCTTTAGCTCTCAGCTTCACCGTTTCCCCCTCTAGTCTTTTTAAATCACTTTCTCAATCACTTTTCCTTTAATTCTAACTTGAGCAGTAGTTTGCTCCTAACTTGAATCATGGAATGTCTTCATTCTGCCTCTTGGTCTAGACAATTACCCCAAAACTTAAACAACA
Source organism: Lyroderma lyra (assembly GCA_004026885.1). Classification (NCBI taxonomy): domain Eukaryota; kingdom Metazoa; phylum Chordata; class Mammalia; order Chiroptera; family Megadermatidae; genus Lyroderma; species Lyroderma lyra. The sequence continues at coordinate 92,006 of PVJL010005476.1, forward strand.
GGCTTTTAGCCTGCATTTTCCATCCTTTGCCCAGGCTTGAGTTAATTAATCAGAAAAAAAACTTGTAACTTATGTTCCCCAAATCTCCTGCCTCCAGCCCTGGTTAGCCATCCTAAACTTTGTGATATGTGGTAATAACACTTTACTTGGCTAGGAATGCTAGATTTTAGCTAATCATCCTTGTGACTGTGAATCTGTGTTTGTTAATTGTATCATCCCCAAGCCATTCCTGGACAAGTGGTGGCACCTGGGTGGCCATGGAAACCAAAATCAGCAGGACGCAGACTCCCACGGGCTAAACAAATCTTCTGTCAGGTAGCCACCCTGCAGTGATGGCTCCGAGGCCTACCTTTCGGGCCAAAGCTTTTGAACTTACTAACTGGGTCTGGTTCTCCTTATCTAGGGGCCTTTGGAAAGGCTTTGAGCCTTTACTGACTGAAGGAATCAACAGTTTCCCAGGAGGATCTTGAGACCCCTTCCCCCATTTAGAATAGATAAGGTGAGACCCTGATAGGTACGAACAACGACCACATTCAGCAGGAAGCAGATACAGAAGACAAGACCTTCAGCCTCTCAGTTTCCCATAAAGATCTGTGAGGATCCTCTCTCAAGGAAATGTGAGGAAGGCAGATAGAACAGGGGGAATCTCAGGACCCCTCCCTTGAGACTCGCCCTGCTGGAATAGTCCCCATTGCCTTGATACCGCCCTTTCACTAGTAATCCCTGCCCCAAGATAAGACAATCACAGGTGGTAACTGAATTTGGAAAAGGGACATGAACAATAAAAGAAAGGTTATGTCGCAGGCTTGTCAATCAGACTTGTCAATCAAGAGACCGCATACCCCGAGGTGTAACCTCTGAAGACACGCATGGAAGAAAATAAAAGTACCAAAGCCTCCTTGATTGGGGCTCTTGAGGCATTTTCCTGCTCAAGCCACTCCTACCTCTTTGGAGTGTACTTTCTCTTCAAAAAAACTCTCTCTTTATTTCACATCTGTACTTTTGTGTGTGTCTCGTTCAATTCTTTGCTCGAGATACCAAGAACCTGGATATTGACTTCGCGCAGATGAGGGCACCCCATTTTTCAGTAACACAGCCACTAAGGAAAATGATATGAAGATTCCCCAAAGAAGCAAAAATAGAACTGCCATCTGAACAAGCAATTCCAGTATTCATCCAGAGAAAACAAAAACACTAATTCAAAAAGATATATGTACCCTTATGTTCATTGCAGCATGTATACAATAGCTAGGATGTAGAAGCAACGTAGGTTTCACTGACAGATAAAAAAATAGAGAGGATGGGTATGTATGTAATTTCACTGTATGTGAGTATATACACACAATGGAATGTTACTCAGCAATTAAAAACAATAAAATCTTGCAATTCCTGACAACATGGATGAACCTACAGTTTCATCCTAAATGAAGTCAGGTAGAAAAAGACAAACACCATGTGATTGCACTTACACGTGAAATTTAAAAAATCAAAACAAAACAGTAACAGACATAGATACAGAAAACTGATCGATGATAAACATGAAGGAAAATAAGAGGTACAACTTCTAATTATAAAATAAATCATGAGGATGTAGTGTACAACACAATATAGTCAGTAATATCATAACTTTGTACAGTGACAGATGGTTACTAGACTTATCATTGTGGTCACATTGTAAGGTATATAAATTTTGAATCACTATATTGTATACCTGAAATTAATATAATATTGTATGCCAGCTATACATTAATAAAAATAATAAAAATACAGTTTTCTACTTTTGAAACTAAAAATCTTTCAATTGATACAAATGCTTAAAATATCTTTTCATTTTGTACTGTAATTGAACAATATTGCTTAGATATTTTGGTTCTAAAAAATAATGAGATTTAATTAAATATTATGACATATGAGAGTATGTGTGTGTGTGTGTGTGTGTGTGTACACAAGGTTGGATATTAATTTCGCAAACTAATTCTAGAGAAAGTGCTACATACTTCATTGCTAAATAGCACTACAGACAACTTCGAAGTACCCACTTTGGGAAGCTATGCACCGACGCCAGCACCTAGTCCACCCTTCAAAATAATTTTGAAACTTTTTCTGGAATGGCCTTCAGAGCTGTCATCATGCCTAAAACCAGACAATTAAATTCGCGAACTTGCCACCACGCACATACGTTGGCAGCACTATATAAACAACTTAGTAACGTGTCATAATGATGACAGCTCTAATGGCCATTCTAGAAAATGAATTCCAAATGGCTCTGAAGGGTGAACTAGTTGCTAGCATCCGTGCACAGCTTCCCAAGGGGCGTACTTTGAAGGTGACCATAGTGATATTCAGCAATAAGGTATGTAGCATTTTTTCTAGGATGAGTTCGCAAAATTGCCCAACCTTGTATGTGTGTGTAAAAAAAAAAAATATATATATATATATATATATATATATATATATATATATATGTATATAAATAAAAATATATATAAAAATATATACATATAAAAAAATATTAAAAAACCACATACATGTAAACACGTAAAATATCGTTTGGCGTATAACAACTGCAGTGATTTTTCTTCGGTTGTTGCACAGTATATAGTAAGAAAGACTTGCCACATCATGCTTGACTAAATAATAGTTCAATAGTGATTTTTCACATGATCACAACTATAAAATAAGTTATATATTTATTTGTGGACAAGTACTTGAAGAGAACATAAAAATGAAAAAAATAAACTTTTGTGACTAGAGTGGTGAGATTGCAGGTTAATATTTTCCTTTCAAATTAATTTTACCTGACTATACGTTTGTTAGGATCACCAAAAATCAAAAGAAAAAGTATTGGTTTATGGGTATTTACACTCTTCTAACACTATACCTCTACTCATGCCAATACATTCACATAAAATGTTCACTCCTTTTCTCATTATTTCTCAAAATTCCATTCATCTTACAGAGTCTGCCTCAAATCCCACTTTTTTTTTTTTTCTCAAATCCCACTTCATTAATAAAGATCTCTCTGACTACAACCTCAAATGAATTCTCTTTCCTAGCTCTGAGCTCCCCTGGAAATTTTTGTCCGCACAATATATTTAGAAATTAATCATGTACTCTCTTGACATAGAGGAAAGGGCTTTAAAGTCAGACAGATTCAAGATAAATCCTGATTCTCCTACAAAATAGCTGTGTGACCTTGGGCAAGTTACTTGTTCTATAGTAAAGGTCATAACTATCTGGTCTTGCCATGTGCTAGATATGGTTTCAAATGCTTCACATGTATTTATTTAATCCACACAATGGCTCCAGAAAGTCGGTGGTATTAGGAGTTTGTTTTTGTCTAGGTAAAGGCATTGATGCAATTGTTATCTCTATGTATCTGTAAGTCTGTATCTCTACAAAGTGTCCAATGCCACATTGTACACTGCACAAATAGGATTCTAATCCTGGCATCCTGGCTTCACAGTCCATGTTCATAGGCAGAATAATATATTACCTCTCAACTTCTGGGCCAGCAATTCATGATGGTTACTAAACTCACAAGCTTCTTAAGTGAGAGAGACTAAATAACTAATACAAAGTGTTTGGCACACAGTAGATGTGTAACAAATGCTACTTGGTCCCTCCTTTGCTTTACTGCTGCCTCAAACTACCACTTACGTTATTCTTACCTTTTCCTGTGCTTGTAATTTTTCCTGTGCAGATGAATCATACACTTCCCTGAGGCTACCATAACAACTAGCCCTTGGCTGAGCACACTCATGAGCAAGGTATTCAAACACCTTTGAGGCCTGAATTTGTGCACCTTCAGCTTCACCTTTCCACACTCCCTCATGTTAAACAGCAGTAGTTTCCTGCAAACTTTCTGCTGTTTAACCCACTTCAACCATTGCAATTTCCTCTACCCACAATGCCTTGCCACACTCTGTGGCTAATGCAGACTCCTATACTCAGCTTTGTGAGGCAGGGCATTCTTCTTAAAGCTATTCCTAACTGCTAGTGTGGGGAAACAGCCTTACATCTGTGCTTCTACAGCATCCTCTGTATACCATTATTTATAGTACAGAGATTCAGGTAAGCACAAATTTTTCTAATACACTGTGGCAAAATTTTCCAAACACTTTGCACAATAACTCCATCTGTGGTCATCCAATGGGTGTTTATTGAATTTTCCCTCTAATAGTTTTGTTTTGCTTTTTTTTACTTGATTTGCTCTAAAAGGCCATTTTGGCAAAAAGTATTCCTAGTAATAAATTCTCTTCTTCCATGAATTACACAAACATTAGCATTTCCCAAAGAGTGTCTATACAGCAAGATGCTCTGTGGGGGAATAATAATCCTGTAGCCAGTATTTGGGAACTACTGAACTCTTATTCTGGGATATAGGTATTCAGAATCCTACACTTAATATACAGAAATAAATAAAATGTAAACAGTCTACATTCTCATGGATTTTTTTAACTAAACAATCTATACCCTTATATATTTTATGATCTATCAGATCTCTGAGTAGTCCTGCAATAAAGAAACATGTTTTATCGTATTCAAAGCAATATATTCCAATATATTTCATCAGAATTATTTATGTATCAGCATTCCAGACACTCAATATGGAAAATATTGCCCATCAGTGTTACCCAGATTCTATTTGTTTTCCCTTTAACCTTAGTTTACTCCTTGTAATACTTCTGATTTTCACAATAAGAGAAAATGATAATTAGTTAACACAAATTGTCAAATATTAAAGTAAATGTTTAGAAATGTTTAAATTGAAGCTCTATTTCATAGATACTTCACATTGTTAAAATGCTATGTAATTGATATTAAAGCACTAATATAGGCAAAAGCAAACTGTCACTGAAAATTCCTACTCAAGGTAGAAATAAGCAAAGATTTGTATAACACTAATTTACTGATTTGTACTTGTTAAATTAATACATGCTGAATTTATATAGTGTTTGCTGGAATCCATACTCTAGCCTTTGCTATGATAACTTTGCTTCTATAACTTAGTTTAGATTTTTAAAAGAAAAAAAATCTAATATCACTTTTCTGTTACATGTAGTTAGTTTTATCTTGGGTGAAGAAGAAAGCTGGCCTAAATTATCTCATTTATTGTCTTAATTTTTTCATTTATTTTCATAGTTTGCTAGGAAAAAGAAATATTACTTTATCAAATTTAATTCATTTTCATACCTCACAGTTTTTAAACAGTTGTTTCATACTGAAATTTTCTCTTTGTTAGCTATTAGTGGCTTTTTATGTGTTGTTTCCAACTACTCCCATAAATATTCATTCTATGGTCCCTCTAATAGTAACACCTGCTATTTTCATCTTCTCAATGTGGTCATTACCCTAGATTTAATTAGCGGATATTTTCTGTATTTTCTTCTATGTATATCTAACTCTACATCACCAGTGATTAAATCAGTGCTTCCAACATCCCAGTACTCACAAATACTTGGTAAATGAATGCATGAAATAAAGCTGAATAAAGTATTGCAACTTGTGGATGGCATAAAGCAGGAGAAAAGTGGAAGCTCATGGGAAAAAGGCCTCCTGTGAGGTGCTCCTCCCTCACTCTTTATGCCATGTGAGAATGGCATCGCAGAATTTTATGGATAAATTATGGCCCTATAAATACCAAATGAAACTCTAACCTTGTTAGAATTTATCTCCAAAATATTAATGTTATCAAGAGGAACCAACCATGTCTATTTTATTTCCCCTTTATTATTGGAGCCTGGAACAATGCCTGGAGACGTAGTACACACTAAACAAATATGTGCTAAGTTAACAAATGAAGCCTATCAGTTGGACTGATTTATTATAAGTAAATATATAATACATTATCAATACCTTTCCCCCAGAATTTACCATGAGGTTGATGTGGAAAAATATGTTAACAGGCAATTCACCAGATCATAACAGCTCAAGAAATTTCTTGCATTTGAGATATTCCATGTCTATGTTTCTTACTCTTTTACTTAACATCCTAATCATAATATATAGCTTCTTCAATGCCACAAAACAGGTTAAATATATTTATCTTGAGGTTCAAATTTCCAGATGGACACTTGAGACAACTGCATATTTTATACACCTACTCCCTATGTATAATTTAATATTCCAAATTTCAATTAATTTCAATTTAGGCCATATTTTTAACATTGCATAATAGTAGGATCACTGCCATACTTTATGACATACAGTACCTAGTTTTTGCAATTCACAAAATTGATGCTTAATTAAGATTCATTAATCTAATGTATTATGGAATGTCAGGGTTTAATGAGACCCCGAAAGTCATAGGCTTTCCAAAGTTTCTTTAAAATATTATTGATTTTCCAGGTTGAATCTACTCTAAAATAAGGCAAAGACACTGTTCAGCACCTCTTGACCTTCCCTGCAATGGTGAGCTCTTCATTCTTTCATTCCAACTCTAAATAAACCTAAAAAAAAACTTTTATTTTTCTTCGTCATTACTCCTAACAACAAGTTGCCCATATTTTCTTGTATTTCAGTTTCCTGAATACAAGACTAGTGAAGCCCAGTTTTCTTAAATGATTCTCAGCCTTTACTAATTTCCAAGAGCCCCCAAGATGCTGTGCATCAATATTTTGTGTATAAAATATACTTGACTAAGCTAAAAGAAAACTAAGAAATGAGTGAATACATAAGTTATATAATTGTACCAGGTAGCTCAAAGTTTTGAACCAATCTTTCCCTTTTAAGAAGTTTTTTCATAATTGAGAATGATACATTAAAGTGAAATTAAGACACAAAGGGGTCAATTGGCATAAACAGAAAGAGTGAGTGGAAGAAAAATGTCAAGTTCACATTACATGAATCCTGTATCTGGACTTTTGTCAAAAGCAAACATTGATTTTTGCCAATAATGACTTAGTTAAAGAAGAATCAAAGATCCATTCATGAGGATTACAAAACCAATTGTCTGAAGATTTTAAAAAATGAAATCAAATTCAATTAAAATAAAATTAGATTAACATAGTATAATGTTGAAATAATAAAACCAAATATACAGGTGTCTTTTTTGTCCATCTGGAAGTTTGAAATTTGTGACAAATTTATTTGACACATTTTATGTTTAGACATAAACTCACAAATTGTGTTTATAATGCTAACATCAATAATTATATGGAAAGTTAGAAAAGCCTTTTTACTGTCTTCTCTAGCCTCCTAAAAGTTCCCGGATGGGTAATAAAATCCCTTTTAATATTTTTATAATGAGTTCTCAGTATAAGAAAAAACATGTAGCATTTTAAATAAAGCTAGCTGTCATGTAATGTACAAAATAGTGAATACATTTGTTATTCATTACCTGATACTTTATAGTTATGAATTTTTCATATCCCTGTAGTGTCATCTTACCCCAGCTGCCCTGGCATACATCCTGGTTCAAATCAAGGCCAGCCAAACATAAATAAATGAAGTTGAACAGGTAGCTCTTGGAGGTCCTTTTCGAAGATATAGAGAAAAATCTTAGTTTTGTTTTTAGAAACATCATAGTCAAGTAGGTATTGGCCAAAGGGGATGCTTGGTTAATATTAATAAATAATTCAAATTTATTCATATAAATACTTTGAAGCAGTTGTTGGATATTAACTTAAGAAAGCTCAGAATGTCCATAGAACTATTATTATATCATTTTCGCACAGCAATAGAAGTTAGTAAGTCCTTAGGTGTCCATTCTGCTCTATTTTAGACATTACCTCCTGAATTCTTGAAGTCACGTTTTCATTGACTTAAATATATAGAAAGGTACACTCCATAAAATTTCTCATTCAGAATCACTTAACAAAGTAATCCTCCTTATAATACCTCATTAATGATATTTCAAATATCCTTTTTTAAATGGGTTTAGAGACATGCTTTAAATTGGGATGCCCTTAATGAGCAAATGAAGTATACTATGTCATGAGCTTGTTCTATTTGCACTCTTACTTTACCCATTATATCAAGAGAAATAATATTTACCTCAATATTCTATATAATCACCAATAATTTACTGTAACTTCATCATCTACCTTCTCATTCAAAAAAATATTGTCAAGTGGGAGCAATGGCAGTTAAGAACTAAACTTGAATTTTCTCTCTGTATATCAACTGAATCACATAAATTTTTATTTTTAGTTTTTGTTAATAGCAAAAAACTGGAGGCAAAATTCACACAAGATTCTGTTACATGGCACTGTAATTGTTAATGTAATATAGGAGTGTTCTAAGTTAACTGGGCTTTATTGGACATAGCCTGTTCCTATATTTAAATCAGAATAGTGTCAGGGGTAAATTAACATTAATGTTGAAGTTCCATTGGCTCCTGTATAGAAATGGACTTGAAGCCTGTTCTAATAAAGATGATCCAAGGAAGTTTCTTATCTCAACAATTAAATCAGAATCATACAGGTTTTCTCACATTCCAGGTGGTGAATGAACTAAAATAAAACTAAGAATTCAAATAAAGTTTGGGAAAATATTAGCATAGTACTAAACACTAAGAACACTGAGAAGTTATTTTCTAACTAGTTTTTCTTTGCTTTAAAAAATGCCACTGGGAAGAATAATGATGCTTCCATAATGTTACTAGAGTGCTATATTTGTAAAGCAGCATGTAAGCCTCATAAAAGGGTAATGAGTTCCTTAAGTGATAGTAAAATAAGCTTTCATGTAGAGATACGCTGAGGTACTCCTGTTCATGGGCAGCAGTAGAGTTGCATTACCTATTTTGTATTGCAATTTTCACTAACAGAAAAAAGGAATTACAGTAATGGTCACATTTTCCTTTCTCTGACATTAACAAAAAGGACTCTAGTGGAGTTCAGTAAGTAGAGAATATGATAAAACCTTATATAAAATTTATACTTATTTAGCCCTTGTTCTTTAAATAAGCATGTTATTTGAGTAGACTAAAAGTAAGTTTCTCTCACTGCCCACAGAATTACCCCCAGATATCTATTTTCAGTTGGTATGGTGTCTGCTAGATTTATCAATTATTGCAAGTTCATAAAGGTATGTAGGTTCATTGACACTTCTGTTAAGTAATGCTTATCTTCTCCCTTCCATGTTTGCATGTAAAATAATAGTCATAAAAGAAATTAATGACTATTAGTACATTTTTTAAAATAAGAGGTATGGGAGAAGTTTTCCAAAAGTTTCTTTAATCTATCTGCATTTTTACAGGAGAAAAATCTTGTCTATGTTATATAGCCATGCACCGCTTAATGACAGGGATATGTTCTGAAATGTATGGTTAGGCTATTTCATTACTGGGCAAACACTGCAGAGTGCACTTACACAAACTTACATATACCTAGGCTATATGGTATAGCCTATTTGTTCCCAGGCTACAAGCCTATACAGCATGTTACTGTATGAAACATGAGATTAAATTAAGCACAAGAGAAAATCATGCAATCGAAAGATTCAGTAAACCTGAGATACACGAGGCTGATGCCAGCAAAACACAGCATACTGTTTTACAGCAAATTAATTTTTTTATGAGTAGAAAGAATATACTCTAAAATAACAATAAAAAGTATAAACCAGTAACATGGTCATTTATTATCAAGTATTATGTGCAGTACACAATTGTACATGCTATATATGACTGGAAGCACAGTAGGTTTGTTTATGCCAAGCTCAATACAAAAATGTGAGTAATTCATTGGACTACTATGTTATAATGACTATGATGTCACTGTGTGGTAAGATTTTTTCAGCTCTATTAAAATCTTATAACACCACCATCATATATGGGATCCATTATGCATGCATCACTGCACAAGCATGACTGTAATTTAAATTCCCAAAGAATGAAAATTCCACATTAAATTCTATTGGATAATTTCCCACAGAATCAAGAATACTATTCTCTCACCTATCATAATTCTTATTTGGATTTCTTGTTCTTTAGCAACAAGAGAAAACATATGTTTCCAGAATTCAGAAATTTTCAGTAAGTGGCAGATACATTAAATATATTAATATTTTATATTAAATTTGGCAAGGCAATGTGTAGAATGAGGAAAGAGATATCTAAGAAGCTTGTGAGTGTAGTTCTAAAGGATTCAAACAAAATTATTCACATTTGTTGAGTATTTATTATGTTAGTCACCAATGTAAATTATTTTAATCAATTATTCCACCTAACCTCATAAAAACATGGTAAGATGAAACTATTTCCTCTATTTTGCAAATGGAAAACTGAGGTACAGACTAAATAACTTTTTTAAACCTCCATGGCACCTAAGTATAGTAGTTGGGATTTGAATCCCAGTAGTCTAGCTCCTTGGTTTGTGCTCTTCACCAACCTAAGGCTTTAAGAAAGTAGGGAAAAACAAAGTGTTTGCATCAAGTTTTAATGCAAAATGTCCCTAAGTTTACTAGTTAGTCCCTCTTAGTTTCCCATTTAGAAAAGAAAAAAAGTGCAGCTTGCTTGCCATGTTAATTTAATTTTACATAAACACACTCTTTGAGGCTGAAGAAAACCTGACTGGTTTTCCAATGTGAAAATATAAAAGCTGTTATTGGAGTTATTTCTAAACAGAATTTGTCCTTAATCCTAATGGAAGAGAAATTATATGATTAGTATTTAATAATTTGAAGGGTAAAGTTAGGACTGTAATCCATGAGTTATCTCGAGGTAAATGCTTCAGCTGCAAGCACCACCGGAGTATTCTCAGGTCAAACAGGAAAAGGGTTAGACAGAGAGAGAACACTTCACCCGTTGCCCCCACCCCAATGCAAACATGTGTGCATAGCATGACAATAGAATAATTCTTCTGTGTCCAAATATGCAAATAGTAAAGGATAATAGATGGAAGGCCTTGTCATTCTTTCAATGCCTGGTGGGATCAGCATAATGGTAAAACTATTCTTTGCATCTGAAGGGGCCAAGCACTGCTAAAGAACGACCTAAAGGTTGTTTTAAAATCAGGGAAAAGGATGAAATAAGCTTCAGAAGTTTTGTCAAACTTGAAACCAAACTCTACCCCTGTTCCTAATATACCAATATAAAAAGTATTCTTGAATACAAGTCTCACATCTGATTTTGATATTAAGATAAAATGGATGGTTTTAACAAGATTTTATTCATTATTTTCATTTAGGCATCTTGCACAGTTAGAGATGTGATAACTTACTTTGCATATATCTATTAGAGCTTAACTTTCTGAAAAAAAGTATTTAGAATTAAAAAATGATAAATTTTATATTATCTGTATATTTAAATTATATAACTATAACTGAATGGTTAAATATCATCAAATAGTCTAGAACATGAGAAATAATCTAGAAAACCTAAGTAGTTATCCATATTTTTCAGAATTGCTTTGTTACATTAGTAAAATTTTAATTTACTTAAATTTACTTATATGCTTTTTTATGTTTTATATTTATACACAAATTTGAAATTTTACATAATATGTACACATTGATACCTTTTTTTCTCTTATTGTCAACCTTATTTTCAGTACATCTGTCAGCAAAAATATATATTAAAAGTGTTTTTTTGGAAAGATCAAATAGCAAGCATGGATCACATTTATATTTTTGGTTTAAGAGATCAGTTAAAAATGAGAACAATTATATATTAACTTAATGTAACAATAAATGACACTAGGATGTTACTTACATTTAGTTTTAAAGTAAAATTTAGAAATTTTAGTTAGATCTAAACTTAGCTGTGTCTCTTCAGATTCATCACTTGGTACCATATGCTGTGTTTCTGATCACAAATCTCATAATCTGTGGAGTAGCTACAGATGTCTGCTTTTAAATAAAAACAGCAATCAGTTTGCAAAAGAATGGACAAAGGCCACATTTCTAATTTTAAGTTAGAAAATTTGTTCCATTTTACTGATTTGTTACCTCTGTAAACTCCTAACAAATTTGCTATACCTGACTATTTTAGATAGTTCATTTCTATCAGTTTATCCATTTCCAATATTATTTTTTAAAGAGTCATCCTGAGCCTACATTCCAAAATTTTAAGCAGTAGTTACTTTCAGTCATTAAAAATATATATATTTTGGGACAAGCAAATTTTTATTTTCATCTTTTCTAACCATGATTAGACATAAATGATCCAAAAACATTTTAATTTTTTATAGTCAATTATGTGAACATATCAGTAAATGGAAAAAGATTTTGTTTTACGTTCATTTCAGACATTCCTAGAAATTTAATCCTACAGATTAGGGATTGTTATTGAATAATCCAACAATCGTTATTGAGTAATTCATCCAATTTATGGTTAGAAAAGCTAAGGCTCAAAGAAATTGAGTTGGGTCACAGCACAAGATAAGGGGGCAGATTTAGAGCTCAGTTCAGGAAATCTGATCCATTCAACTGAGTCAATCAACACCTTTCATTGTGAAAGATAGAGACTATATTATTTTTTAGACACCATTATCTAAGACATGCACATACTGCATTTTAATTTTCAAGTTTCCAAACACGTTATATTTAATTGTTTTAGTACATTTAACTACTCCCTGGAAGTCTTGTTGGATATGAGGTGCTGCTTTATATTTAAAAAATAAGAGTACAGATGTATATGTGTAAATGTTCAGTAAATAACATTGTGAATCTGCCAAGACACAAGGCAAGTTTATGGGGATAATGCCATGAAGAAAACAGCAGTGTACAAATAAATTAAACATTTTTTTGGAGGGGAGAGACAGCGTCACTGATAAAGAGAGTCCAGAGCAGCCAATAATGAGCAAAAATGACAAAAACTTTGCAAAAATTTGTCGAATTGTGCATCAGAATCATTGGCTGACTGTGAGGACCATAGCAGACCAAGTAAACACTGAGAGAAAACAGAAAACTCTTAACTGAAAATCTTTACATGAGAAAGGTATGTGCAAAAGGGACCCCAACGGAGCTTACTGATGAACAAAAGCAAAGGAGAGTGAAAGTTTGCCAAGACCTTTTCAGAGAGGCAATGTTTTGAGCCATGTTGTCAGTGGTGATAAAACGTATTAATATGACCTTGAAACAAAGCATCTTAGTACATAAAGGAACTCAGCCAATTCTCCATAACCAAAAAAGTTTTGTTATTCCAAATCGAGAGTCAAAATGATGTTGCTAACCATTTTTGATGTCAGAGGGATTGTTCATTATGAATTTGTACCAACTGGACAAAGAGTCAACCCAGTTTACTATTTGGAAGTGATGAAAAGGCTGGTTGAAAAAATCAGATGAAAATGACCTTAACTTTTCACCAGCAACTGACGGCTCTTGCATCACAACAATGCACCAGCTCACAAGGCGCTGTCTGTGAGGGAGTTTTTAGACACTACACAAATAACTGTATTGGAACAGCTTCCCCTACTAACCTTATCTGGCCCCCAATGACTTTTTTTATTTACCCGAAGATGAAAGAAATATTGAGACGAAGACATTTTGATGATATTCAGGACATCAAGGGTAATAAGATGACAGCATGGATGGCCATTTCAGATAAAGAGTTCCAAACTGCTTCGAAGAATGGACTACATGCTGCTGTCAGTGCAGTTTCCCAAGGGGAGTGCTTCGAAGGTGATGATATTCAGCAACGAGGTATGTGGCACTTTTGCTAGGATGAGTTCATGAGATTACTTGTCTGAACTCATGTATGTATTTGTTAATTTCGCTGGACACATGTGCCTCAAATATTTTGTTTATTAAGTTGTTCATTCAAAATACTATTAAAGAATGTTGGCTAAGTATCAAGTTTTTACTTTATAAGTTATGCTACCTGTTACTTATATGGAAGAACTCTTAGCATAGTGATCATTATTAGCATGACAGCATCATTATGATAATAAATAGGACTGCCAGTGGTGCTTTTGAAAGTTTTTATTACTTTCTTTTGCTCACTTTCATCTTTACATATATATACGTGTGTGTGTGTGTGTGTGTGTGTGTGTGTGTGTGTGTAAAGAGGCATTTGATTTGCAAATCTGAAATAGTCATTATTAACTTTCACATTGTTAATTAGGACCACATTCATTTATGAGATTTTTTTCTATCATACTTGTTTTATTCCACTGAATGGTAGTTTGGAAAATACAAATCAGAAATTCTAACAGTTAATAACTATGTTAACATGCTTTTCTTCATATTTAATTAAAAGATGGAGAAAACATATTTTAAAAAGTTCAAAATCCATTCATGCAAATATTCTTAGCATATTAACTCTATATAGAATTCAAACTCTTAAAGTTGTAACTTCAAATATCATTTCTAATAGTACCTTCTCCTAAAAATTAGAATTTAAAAAAGGGAGCCCTCTCTCATAGATTCATTACTGAATTAAGAATTCCTAGAATGTAAGTATTAGAAAGTAAGAAACATACCTTCATATTTGAAAATTTCATAAATAAAATGGACAAATTAAATCAAAGATTTCAGCAGTACGGATAAAAACAAAATCTATATATAAAAGGCACTGCATTATTATACAGCAGTAACAAAATGTGATAGCAAAAATATAATAAATTGAAATAAAAATTCAAGAATATGAAAATTCCATACAAAAATCAATTTCCCTTAGATTAATCTCTAATCAGTGCAATTCTAAACAAAACCTTATAGATCATCACAAGGTGATTAATCAAAATAAAGTAGGGTCCAAGAACACCCATGATAATTTTGAACAACAAGGTGGAGATGCCAAATATATAACTATAAAAACTATAGTCATGAATATGATATTATCAAAGAGACAGAAAAACCAATAGAATAAAATCAAGAACCTAGAAATTTACCTATTTAATATGGAAACTGAAATCACGTGTGATAAACATGAAAGGTACATATTGATGGTGAATAGTCAATGTTTTTGCATTTGTAATATTAAGTGAAAAGATTATGACTTAGTGTTTCTGTTGCTCTGACCTGAATGTGTCAAATATTTAAAATGATTAAAATTAAAAGTCCCTCACTTTTTGCTGTTGTTTGAGAAATAAGTAGACTAAAATGATTGGTTTTTGAAAACTTTTAATGTTTAATATTAACTGTGTAGAACTCATAGGCTTACTTATAAAAGCAGTTATTTTTAAGTTGGCTCATCTCATTTTGAAGTATATTTTCCCTGTTGCTCACATAGATAAAACATTTTTTCCTTATTTTAGTATTTGCTTGTATTTGCTTTTTGTATTCTTTTATTTTTTAATCTTTCTGTTTTGTTTTTTTTTTTCAAACACGAAACAATGGCTTTATTAATTGTACAATTACTATCAACAGCATTTTTGTTTATGTTGATCAATGTCACTTTTTCTTTGAAAGGAAGTTCCTTTTGGAAGTTAGTGCCAAGAAAAAGAAAATATTTTCTCTCTTCAATAATTTATAAGACATATGAGGGCTGTTTGGAAAGTATCCAGCCATGTAACCAGTCTCGTTATATTGAAAATGG